>LBNU01007881.1:18693-37665 GCA_014162995.1 Artemisia annua
TTTCTTTCAAATCTTTTCAACCATTGATCAACTTGATTTATTCTTGAAAAACACCTTAAAACATCAGACCTTTAACCCTTAAAAACCTTTGAATAAACTTTGAACACAAGGACCTTGAAGAGGAAAAAGAATCAATAACAAACTTGCACCAAAGGACCTTCAATCTTGCACCCAAAAAAAAGTAACTATGAATCAAAACCACAAAGAGGTGTTTTGGGTTGGTGAAGATCACGAAATGGAGTGGATGGAGGGAGGATTTTGGTGAGTTTTGCATGTACAAATGATGTGATAAGGGTAAGCATATGTTAGTGGGAAGCAATGGAAGTAAGAATGAGACATATGTATATGTTATGGGACAAGTGTCTCATAAGGTAATATTATGATGACACCACACTAATGAATGAGTTATATACCATGATAATTTCGTGGGTTTGGTGCTAGTGGAGGGTTTTGGTGTTTTAATTAGATAATAGATGTGTTGTGTAGTGTATTTTGCTCCCGGTAATTAAANCAATGTCCCGTTGAAGATTCTCTTTTCGTTTCAAGAAGAACTCTGTACGTGTAAGAAGGATTGTTGAGACAAGGACAATATCAGGATCAGTGATAATTACAAGTTGCTAGTGGCGTGATGGATTAGCATGATTATGGTCTTATTTTGGGAGTTGCATTTGAGAGCTTTTCCATTTTTTTCCTTCACCAAGGTTTTTCCACTGTGTTTTACTTGAGAAGGTGTTTTAAGGAGGCCGTCTCACTTGCTTATCTTGTGCTCCCCTATTGTTGCGTCCAAGGATGGCTCGAAGATTTCTTGGAATGATGCACAATGTTTCCAAGATGGTGTGCCGTGGGTTTTATTTGTCTCTAGCTTTCGGTTATTGGTTATGTAGTATGTAGCTAGGGTTGTTAGTATTTATAAAATGTCATAAACATTTTTTCATAGATGTTTATCAAGCTTTTGCTTGAGGTTAATGTGATACTTCAACCACATTTTAATTTGTATTGAACTTTTTTTGATTGGGGTAACCCTTTAACCAAAAAAGATGAGTAAATTTATTCGTATGTTTAAATTTCTCCTTGAAGGAAATTACAAGAAAAAAACTTGCATCTTAGCCACCACTTCAAGGAAATTATTGTTTAGTAACATACAACATTAATAGTCACTGATCGAAGGTTCAAAAAAATTTCACTAGGTCAAAGATGTGACTATAAGTACAAAATATCTCACTTATTTTTTCTACGTCTTCCACCTACACATATAAAAGTAACCAAATATAGCGTCGGTACATATATAGGCATGTTTAGCACACAAGGTAATAAAAAGGTTATGATTATTATAAAAGCATAAACTACTTTAAATATTATAAGGGGGTTGGCAACACACCCCTCACCCCATTTCCCTTCACTCACTACCACCCAATCCCCTTATGCCACATCATCCCCCCACTTTTCCCTTCCCTCACTCATTTTTTGTTGGCAACACACCCCTCACCCTTTTTTTCCCCTCCAACGTCTCTTTTTTGCCCAACGTTCGAAAAAAGCAAGACTCCACCGTTCGGTAACTATTCCCGAGCGGGGCTCACCGTGCCCCTCACCGCATGAGCGGCGGTGGTGTTCACCGCACGGGGTGAGCCTCCCCGAGGTGTTCACCGCATGCACTGCCAATGCCCTAAGCTTTGTTTCAGAAAAATAACTTTTTACAATCTCTCAAAATCGAATGCTACTTCATGTAACTTATAAAATTAATGTATTTTTCTTAGCTTTCACTTTATCTCCATGACAGTGGCGGATCTAGGATTCATGATCGTGTGTGGCACAATTTTGGCCCACTTTGCTTCACGGCTAAATTTATATATCGTTGCTCATTAGTAGATTAAAAATATGGTTCTCAATCAGTAATAAATTTGAAATTTCAAAAGAAAGCTCAAAGAACATAAAAATCGTAATAGATAAAACTAAAAACACGATGTTAGCAATTAAATTCTTGTAAAGACTTAAAATATTAAATTGTGATTCTTGTGGAACTAAAATTAAATATAGTTAACTTTGTCAATTGGTCGAGCCAATAATTGTTGTACATCTCTAATTGTACTCTTCCTCTCTTTTAAGAAATAAGAATAATTGACTAGCAATTTATGTCTTTAAGCTAAATTAATACTAGTATTTATTTCTGTTTGGTATTTTCTAGGTGGGCTGGGCTAACCAATATAATATATCATTTACTGTAGGATATGAACTATGAGTCTGTGACATGTTTGTTGTTAACTAGTTAACTCTACGCCTCCATATGTAACAAAAACACTAAACAAAACAGAAAAATTATAGTTTATCCGGTGGCACGTGCCACAGGTAGCCAATAGCTACTTCCGCTTTCTCCATCTACAGCTATATTTTCAAACAACAATTAATTTCGGCAAACATACTTATAGTGACACAAAATAAAATAATAGTGTGTATTTTTTTTGAACGGCGGAATTATATAAATACTAGCGAGAAGTTAGAAAATTGAAAAGTTACAAAAGACTATTACAAGCATTTATTGGATCAAGGATCCAAACGTTCCAATTTGGATGAAAATCCTTTTTCCTGTGACTAATCCAAGAGTAAGACAAAGTTTTGATTTCGTCCCCAAGAGTGTCTTTCCGCGGAGGGGAAATGTCGAAACATAGTCTATTCCGATAACGCCAAATAATCCAAGTTGTTGATTGAATGGTTGCATCAAAAAAAGAGTATGTATATTTTTGGCTTTTGACCCAATTTCTAATGAAAAACTGTCAAGAAACCGAAAATTATAATCTATTACCTACACTTTTCAATATTTTAAGTAAAACTTAGGTTTGTGACAGTGTTATTATGTAACTAATCTTTGTCACCAAATGTCACTTTTCTTGTAGCGTGTTTGTATTTGATGCTTTCGCGACATAGGACATTTGTTTTAGCAATATTTTGGCAGCATTATCTGCAAGGGTTTAATGGTTGTGAAATTTTACGAGATCAAACGGTGTGTCGTTACAAATGTGTCACAATGGTTGATGGACAACATGCCCTTTCATTTTCTTGGTGGCGGCCCATTATTTGTCCAGCTCAATGGGCTTAAGAACCTAGAGCGAGTGTTCTTAGTCGACTAAAGGGACTCTTAGGAGTAGAGGTGTGCATACCAGATTTTCGGCCAAACCGGGTCGGTTTCAAAACCGGATCGGATCGAGTCAAAAAGTCAACAAACCGGTTTGACCCAAAACAAGATCGGTTTGAAACCGGTTTTAGGATTGAAAATGCCGAACCGGTACGAACTGGTTTCAAAAACCGGTTTTAATGTGTGGAACAAAACTAGTAGAAAGGCATGATTCTAGTCGCTATTTTATTTTTGATGACTTGCTAGTAAAAAGGCATGATGTGGATAAGTTTTGGCCTAATTTTATTATTACTAGTATAGTTTACAAATTTGGGCTCAAATATAGGCCAAAAAACAAGAAATATCAGAAATACTGAAGTATAGGCCAAAATGTGGGGTGTAAGTGTAACGGCTTATTATACTATCTTATAAAGTATTTAGGTCTTCTTATAAAGTATTTAGGCCTTGAAAAAAAAATACTTAAAATTAAACAATGCAAGTTCTTAAGCTAAAAGTACAACTAATTAAAACACATTCTCTAACATTAAATGCAATTACAAGTTTTTAAGCTTAAAATACAACTAATTAAAACACATTTTCTAACATTAAATACAATCTTTAAATAGAAATACTTAAAATTCAACATTACAAATTTTTAAGCTAAAAGTACAACTAACTAAAACACATTTACTAACATTAATTAACTGGTTAATAAATATAATTAATGCAGTTATTAAAACACCCCTTACATAAGAAATACAAATTATTAAGCATATTGTACAACCAACTTAAACACAATTTCTGAATTAAATGTTACTAATACAAATAATAGAGCATATTATACAAATATTCAAGCACGAACGGGCAACGGGCCAAATGGGCTCGAGCCTGAACAGGCACGGCCAGCGAGCCCGAACAAGCATGGGCCAAGGGGCTCGCGCCCGAACGGTTTACAACTCCTAGCTATCACTTTTGCCTTTTGATGTCGTTAACATTTATTTTAGGTACCCGCCACTGCAATGCGCGGGTACCCTACTAGTAATGTTTTAAAAAAACAGAATCGGTCTAGTTTATACCGGCCAAATCGGTCGACTTTTGAAATATGCAAACCGGTTTCAATCTGACGGTTTAGTTTGGGAAACCAGTTTTCCCCAAACCGGCTTTTAAGGAAATTGGTTTACGGTTTTTTAGTCGGATAAGATTGATCCCTCGATCAAGTCCTAACTAGAAATCTCTTAAGGACAAAAGAAGGAGTGGCGCACTTAAAGAGTAAAAAAGTCCATCGTAGCGCAAAAGATCAGTTTTCGGTTTTTTTGTACACGCCTACTTGGGAGTGCACCGTAACCTATCAAACGACTTCACTCAAGTTTCAGCCATGCTAAGAACAATTGAAAAAATCTATCCTTCTTACACAAAAAAAAGAAAAAAGAAAAATGCTTCGTACGTCACAATCTTTTGTGACTTGTTGAACTTCGCTAACGATTATTCTACTGAAAGGAGATGTGATAGCAACTTCACGAGATAGCAAGAAAGCAAACTAGATATTGTCACTCCACTTTCCTCTCGATATAGAAGGCAAAAATCTTAATCAATACTTAACTCTAACCCTATAATTAACACTAGGAAGTAGGAGACATACAAAGTCAAACCCGAATTGAAACTCATTTTTTGGAAAACCAAAACCGAACCATCGGTCTATAAAGTGGTTTGTTTTTTTGGGTCTATAGGTTTTTAGTTCGGTTTTTTGTTTTTTTCCCTCACCTCTACGTACTTCCAAACCTCAACAAGGAGAAATATGTGATCTAAAAATATTAATATTATTTTAGTGGGTGTGAATTTTTCATTATAAAAGAAGTACATGAAATGTAAAATGTACTTGTCGTTATTCGCGCAGCCTATAATGGACTGGCTCAACTTGTGTAGTTGACCAAAACGTTTCGATCGTTTACTAATGAAGTCTTTTCTTAATTCGAGGGGCAAAATTGGTATAGCAAGCAAATGGTTAGTTTTATAAGCAGGTTTATGTTTTTGAATCTGATGCTTGCATGCACCCATCTCTCATTTACACATACTATCCCGGTCATTTTCTGCAAAAATGAATCTCTTAAAAAAATATGTTAATGAATTGTTGTCCAAAGAAGAGTACGCTGACTTAAGAATCCCACTGGAAGATATAAAATTGGCCACTAATAACTTCAGTCCTGAAAATGTCATCACTTTGGGTAGTTATGAGCCTGTGTACAAAGGAGAAATTAGCCGCGGAGGAAAACCTCTCACAGTCAGAGTACATGTACTGGTTTTAAGAACTTTTCTTACTCGTTCTCTTGATAAAAATCCAAACGTTATGTCTTTTCTTGGATTATGTAGCGAGCTGGATGACAAAATGATCCTTGTATATGAGTATCCAGCATATGGAAGCATCGAGAACTATTTGGATAACACAAACCTGACATGGAAAAATCGTCTTAATATCCGTATCGGTGCTGCTCGTGCCATTAGTTATCTTCATGACACCCATAAAAGTTCTAGAATGTACAAAGGAATCGTGAAGAATTTCACTAGCTCAATCATTTTTTTGGATACAAATTGGGAGGCAAAGGTCTCTCATATCGAGACTAACACTATGACAACGAAGTCAGACATACACTCTTTGGGGATAGTATTTTTCGAAGTGTTGTGTGGAAGGCGGGCATTTGATACAGAGTATGATAGTGGCAGCCAGTATCTTATGAAATTGGTAGAACAAAGTTACAAGGAGGGAAAATTAGATGAGATTATAGATCCCTTTCTAAGGAGTCAAATGGCTCCAGATTCGTTGAGGACTTTTTCAAACATCGCATATCAGTGCTGTAATAAGTATCGTGAGCAACGCCCCAACATTGATCACATTCTGCAGGAGCTCGAGCAAGCCGTTGAGCTTCAACTGAAATTTGAGGAGTTGGCGCTCGTACATGTGAGTTTCACGTTTACATTTGATGTTTCTTTTTAAACTTAAATCTATCTATAGCTGAACTTAGGCATGCGATGATACAAATTAACATGTAGAATGTTGGAAAATTTCATTGTTTTTTTCGCAAACTTTGGACATAGATTACTATTAGTAAATATAGTCTGTTATGGTTAAAGTCTAATATGGTTACGTAGTCCATTGTGAGAGCTTCATAACGAGTCGTTATATGTCCAAAACAGAGTTAAGGTGAATGAGATATCGGTGCTTAAAGTAGGTGGTTGGAACAAAACTGGGAAAAAACTTGAATGTAGAAAAGAAAAAAACAATTTTTAAAAGCTTGTTAATGATTCAAATTTGCAACAACACACTTAATGTTCAATTAAGTGGTTTGAATTGTGTATTCATTCCATTAGTAGTATAATTACTAACTCTTATGTTCCCTTCTCCCCTATCATACTCACAAAAAAATTATGTAAAAACTTCAGGCAAGTTTGGTCATCTCCACTTGGTACTTTTGCTCCGGCTGCTGTACCCTGGGAAACAACCGTGGTAACTGTACTCGAAATTGTTTTAATGGAATCGTGTTTAACACGAGCCTCGGTCACATGTGCTTCATTTTCATTTAGAACTATATCCTTCTTAATCTACACTTCCTGGTTGAATGTCTTTTTGTATTGAAAACTAATTTGTACAACAACAACAACATACCCAATCCTGCCGGAGCGGGGTATGGGTTTGAGCACTAATCTGTTACTCTTTTTCTATATAAACGGTATTCCTCTACTACAATCTTAAAACAATTCTGTGTTCACCGTCTATAAAAGAAGGAATACAATTTCTTTCAACCAGTTACCTAAAACCTTTTGTTTGGGACAGCTTTTTAATTTGATTGTTAAACAAACTGTCTGAATCCATATCCTGTGCAGAAATATATTTAAACGTGTACTCTGCATAATTAACTTAAAAGCTTTTCCTCCAAACATCCCCTTATAACTGTCTGTCTTAAAAGCTTTACACTTTCAGTTTCTATTTTTATTTCTTTCTTTTGTGCAAGTTTATGCAGGAAATTTTGCACATTATAGCTATTTGTTTGCTATCCTAAAATCAGGTTAAAGTAGTTATAAAAGTACTTTGTTTGCTCCAATAAAGGTGCTAATTTTCCCTGTGCATATCTAAGGAATTGGTTTCCTAATAACTTATTTGTTAGTATGTCTCACAAAAAGCACGCCAAGGCACATTCGTTGTTAGATCTAACGTATTAAAGGGTATTTCGGCCATATCTTATTTTTTATGTTAATTTAGTGCACGTACAATACATAATAAAAGCATTCTTATACCATTTTCTTGCTACAAGGTACTAGATTTTACATTTTCAATTTGACTGTCTTTTGCTTCTAATTTTGCTAGCTACCTAGCTAGCTACTAGATAAATTCAGGTGGGCATATACTAAAAATAATATTGGGTTCATAAAAGTTTGAACTTTGTGTGTAAAATTAAAAATCTTAGATAAATTATGGGTTCAAAGAGATCAAAGTTTTAAATTTCATGCTTACAGAGGGCTGGGGCACAAAAAACAAAATTAAAAAAATCTATATAGCACGCTATACAATAAAAATCCTAATTTTGAAAATAGCAAGACCGTTTTCTGAAAGGCAAACACACACTCTCTATGATCCAATTCTTTTTTTTTCATTAAGTCATGTCCAAATAACAAATGACTTAACCGGAAGACCCTTATCTCCGTCAATATAAATTTTAAGCCATTTTTCTTAATTAAACAGAAAACAAACTACTTTCTTACATGACTTTATAAATAGGAGTTTGGGCTAATAAATTCATTTCACAACGGCTTTATTATGCCTAATAAAAAAAAATCGGCCGAACCAAGAGTACATAGGTGTTTACTTGAGAATGATAAAAAACAAATAAGGTTAAAATAAAGTTATGAAAGAGATTTTGTGTAAAATAGAAGTTTAGAGTGTATGCACATGTTCGCTAGTTTTTCTGGTAGCATTGACTTTATTTTACATTATTGTCATGCATTCTTACAGGAGAAAAATTTGGAACACTGGATAATTCCATTGAAGGAGATCTTCTCAGCCACCAATGGTTTTTGTAATGATCACCATATTGGAGGCGGTGGATTTGGTGGAGTTTATAAAGCCAAACTATTCCACTTTGATGTAAGAAAGTATGTCAAAATAAATGGATCCCAGAATTTCTCCACTAGAGGGGGAGGATTTGGAGGATACCCAAGAAGAAGAAGCACAGTGGCTATTAAGAAGTTGGACAGTAGATATGGACAAGGAAAAAGGGAGTTCTTGCAAGAAATCGAGGTGCTTTCTAGATTAAAGCATCGAAACTTGGTCTCTCTTCTTGGCTTTTGTGACCATGATGGTGACATGATTCTTGTTTATGAGCATGCCTCGAATGGGAGCCTCGACAACTGTATCAATAACAGAAGAAGGGTTACGTGGGCACAACGTCTACAGATTTGCCTTGACGTGGCCCATGGGTTGAGTTATCTTCATAATCTTGGAATAATCCATCGCGATATAAAGAGTGCCAATATTTTATTGGGACGCAATTTGGAAGGTGTAATTGGTGACTTTGGCTTGTCTAGAACCAGCAAGCACCAAAATGTTGAGTTCTCCATTACTAATGTTGCAGGTACGCCCGCTTATATTGATCCCAAATATTTCAGGACAGGCGAGTTGACAAAACAGTCTGATATATACTCTTTTGGAGTGGTTTTATGGGATGTGTTGTGTGGGAGGTTAGCAATACTTCCTACGATCGGAGATGACCAAGAGTATCTGCTCCACTCGGCTAGACGCCACTTTGAAAAGAATGAATTAAACTTGATAATTGATCCTCAACTTAGAGAAGAATTTGAAAAAAGTTCTTCGAATCCTGGTAATAAAAACTTTGAAGATTCCATAAAGACTTTTGCTGCAATAGCATATGACTGTTTGGATGCTAAAGCTAAACAGTTGACAATGGATGATGTAGTGAAGGAACTTAAGAAAGCATGGACATTTCATGTAAGTCATCATTTATTGTTTTCACTTGAATGGCACCATTTGGGATCTGTACATCTCTATCTCTCTTGCTTGATTTATACCTGTATTTCTTGACAATTTTGTAGGTAATAGGAGTGGAAATGTTTTCTCTTAACACAATCAATTCTGCCACAAGCGGCTTTAGCGAGGAACATGTTATTGGCAAGGGAACACTTGGCAAGGTATACATTGGGACGCTTTCTGTCTCGATGCAACCTAAAGTTGTTGCTATAAAACGGCTTGAAATGGTGGGTTCATATGAAGAAGGTGGATTTTTTAAAGATGTTGCAATGATGTCTAGTTATATCAATGACAACATCATTCCCTTTCACGGGTTCTGTGAAGAGGCGAATGAAATGATCCTTGTTTTTGAACATGCAACCAATAGAAGTCTAGATAAGCATCTGGATAACTCTACTCTAACATGGAGACACCGGCTTAAGATAAGTATTGGTGTTGCACATGGGTTACAATACATCCATAGTTGTGTTCAACCCCGTAAGGCAGTCCATGGAGACGTAAAAAGTAGCCACATTCTACTCGATGATGTTTGGAATGCCACTATATCTGATCTTATCATATCAAAATGTGAAGGCACATTAGGTTATCGTGATCCAGAATACCTGAAGACAGGTGTGCTGACAAAGGAATCAGATGTCTATGCCTTTGGTGTGGTTTTATTCGAATTGTTATCAGGCAGACCAGCAATCGAAGATGTGGAGAGTGATCGGCAGCATACAGGTAGCCGAATCTTCAATGTTGATCCTGAAACTAGTGACAGGAAAAATAAAGATGAGAAAGTGGTGTTTCTTGCCCAGTTGGCTGCACGTTGCATTGAAGACAGCAAACTAGAAGCAATAATCTTCCATGGTATTAAGGAACAAGCTGATTCAAATTCCATAGCAATATTTCACACAATTGCCTACCAATGCTTGCAGGAAAACAAAGAAAAACGACCAACAATGGCTCGGGTTATAGAAGAACTTCAGAAAGCCTTGAATTCTCATGTAGGTTTGAGATATGAAGGGAGAAATTAATGCGCCCATATATTTCGTGATTGTTGAAACTAAACCTGTAGATTTAGAATGCTAATTTGCATTTAGTTTTAATATTTTTTTTCACTTGTACACAGGATGAGTGGGAGTGGGAGCAGAAACTTTCTAGAGATTACAAGAGAATAATCCAGATGTCCAAGCATCCAGTGCCGTCTGCAACAAATAAGGATCTACATTGCCTCCTTTTCTTCAGGAATTCTTCTTTGGAAGGAAAATGTGGTAATTTAAGTACAACATAATTTAAATGAATTACCATGTCTAAATATTGTTAATCAATGCAATCACATAAGCTAATAATGAAGTCCATATGCAAGCAACACTGAAAAACAACAAGTCACCTCTCTATATATAATGGCCAACCAGATATCTTATTATGTAACTGCCTTCTCCAAAATTAACTATACTATTCCTGTCTCACTTGTTTCCTTACTTTATCTCTCTTTTAATATATCGATCAGTGGTTTTCAATAAGCATGCATGGAGTGAAATGCGAAATGGTACCAGCAACAAAGTTTTCATACAGAAATGCTTCTTCCCTAAAGTGGGCTTCTATACGGAAATCAAGGTTTCTCTTCTGAATTTATTATGTGTTTAAATCAAGTTATTTGAATCATATAATTTATCCTCTACTTGGACTAAATTTTTTCATGCATTTTGCTAACCTACGCACACATGATTTGAGGACCATAAGAACTTGGGGTGTGTTAATCACCATGAATTGTGGGGGAGCTTGGTCATAGAATTCGACCATTTAAGGGGCAAAGTCACTGAAAACTAATCCAAAGCTAGTTAACTATTAAAACTTGAAGTTTTACCCAAGTGATAGAATTATATGGTATTTTGTCAAACCTATCTCTTACTGACGTATGGCTAACTTAACCGTGTAGACTTCAACTTTTTCAAGTAAGTCAGTTACCAACTCATGGTTATTCTTTTTGCCTTGTCCCCAAGGAAAATGTGAATCATTATCAAATCATATTCCCGAGTATTAAATTTTTTTTCGGTTTTAACATATCTGCAGGTTCCCGAAGGTTGCCAAGATATTAGATGTTTTAAATCTCAATATCCAAATAAAGATAAGACCTCAGTTTTTAACTCTAGAAAAAACTTATGGAGCTTACCTTGTGTTCACATTTTGTTATCCAAGAAAGATTTCCAGCATGCCCTTATACATCAATCTAAAATACAAGAAGGAGGGTGAAACATTAAACGCATATTTCGCACAGTGGAAAACTGAAAACAAGTGGCTGATGGTTGAGTTGTTCAGATTTGTTAATAAGGACCAGACTATTGATTTTGAGGTTCTATTAGAGTGCTTTTCTCGTTATTACTGTGGCAGCTTCGCCATCTTTTTTGAAGGCATTGAGTTTCGGCCTGTTACCGTAAGTTGCTATCATCCAACATTCTTTTGGCGTGGAAATTTATTTTCTGTATATGAATGTGAGGAAAATATGTTGGTGATTTTGGTGTCATCGACTATTTTAGGTAATTGTGATTTACTATGAGACCAATGGGATTTCATATTATGCTCACATACGAGTTAGAGAAGTGTGGAGTGCACACTTGTTTGAGCTAATATGTTTCCACCACGACAAAGATGCAGGGGTCAAGGAGCAGAGCCCCGCCAAAAACCCAACCAACATGTCTGTTGGTGAAGAGTTGTAACTCTTGGTTTTAACAAATTTTAACCGACTTTAACCAACTGCAACTGTCATATATATAACAGATATTTTGGTCTAATTCTAACATACGAAAATTCATACAATTTCACTTTGTTTCTACTTAGTAGTATTCTTGTGCCTAAAAAACTAAGTGTTCTTCTTAAATTATCCCGATAAGGATTTCGTGATACCTAGGCATTTAAAGGGTCGAAATACTTTATACAGAAAGTGAACATACACGATTTGAGAAGATATCCAGGATTATCATCACAATCCAAACCCCAATTACTAACAAAATATACACAAGTTGAAGAAATGATATAACATAGTCATCCATTTTCTTACAGGTGGATGCTGTGTTGAATAAGGAAATAAAGGATGAAAAAGACATGCAAGAAGTCTATAAATTGGGGTCGGATATGCACTTGGAAGAAAATTTTGGCAATGATTAAGCAATCCTGTCAATACATCTAAAGAGCAGCTTAACGCCCTTCTATCCGAGGGAATCCTTTTAGACCAGGGTGAAAAGGTTTTGACTTCTTTCATTGAAAGCATTTCCACACGTTTCTTACTCCTGCTACAACTCTAATACTATGAAATAACTTTTCCTCTGATAATAGTTGTTTTCAGTTAGCAAAGTGAGCATGAAGAAGTGTTATATGCTATCTGCAAAATCAGTCATATATTCATCTCCGAATGTGAAGTGTAGGAACAGGGTACCCCCAGCCCGATCCAGGTTTGCACTTGTAATTAGCCAACTTTATTGTACTTTTTTTTTAAAATCAAAATCTTTAACTTCAAAAAAGAGCATTGATTTAGAATATTTTAAAAAGCGAATTACATGATGCAAAACAGGTGCAGATTTACCGAGGTTGTTGAGATTCTATCTCATTACGAGTTCCGTATCAAATGCAGCATTGAAACCAAACTGTTGTCACCAAATACAAACTATGGCTGTTTCCTTGTGTTTCAAATTTCAGAGGAATGCCGCGGACTCAAGGGTCCAGTGAAGGGACGGAATCTGCTCCCCCATAAAAATAAAGAAACCAATATCATTTCTTTTAGGACCCCAAGCCAGGTGAACTTACAGTACCTTAAGTGGATTCCAGCAGAGAGGGAAGATGGATGGATGGAGGTTATAGTGTGGAAAATTCACAGTGAAAACGAGCAAATTGGCGAGTATATTCCAATGGATATGAAGTTGACAAATTTTGAGGGAAGCATGTCTGGTCTAATTGTATGTGGTATCGAGTTTCGACCAATATAGCGATGTACTCTAATCCTTATATGTTTACTACTATATTACAAGCAATTAATAATCTCTTATTATTTAGGGAAAATTACTTGAAAATGTACATAACTTCAGATCATAAGCACTCGAATTAAATAGCATATTCATTTACATGCAAACAATAACCGAGTAGTATGTTAAATATTAGTCATTTTTAAAAAAGTAGACCGCCTTACCTTATCTGATAAGAACACACGGGAAGAAGAGTCTGGAAAATGTTCTCATAATGACAACTCTTATAGCAATAGCAAGTTTTAAAAGGGTGGTGTTGGTGGCTGCTATGGTAGTGAAGGTGAAAGGGGTTTATGGAAAAGAGTTTTAGAAGTGGGTGGTGGATTATTATTTATTGACATGGTGAAAACATATAAAGGAAAATTAAATGAAAAGTAAATTACAACCAAGGGAATTCACTAGGGATGGCGAAAAAAAAACCCGAACCCGAGGAGGAAACCAGAAACCCGAACTAATTGGGGCGGGGCGGGGCATGCTAATCGGTTTACGGGGCGGGTTTGGGGATTAAACGGGGATTTTAATCGGGTTTGGGGCGGGAAGCGGGGTATACTCGCCCCGCCCCGCCCCACCCGATTAACATATACACATATACAAATATATCTATACTTATATAGTATTTTGTTAGTATTTACGTAATAAAAAAATATTACTCTAATATTATTAGTTCTTTAATATTTGTAAAAATGCAAAATTGTGATTATAGAAACTCGTTTAGTGTCATATTTTTAAGTTTTAATTTTTGGCGTTATAATTTATCATTATTTATGCATAATACTATCATTGAAAACTTAATAAGGCTTGTTTGTAATCGATTGTTAATAGGTTTCTTATTGTTAACGGTCTAAACATAACAATAAATATGAAATGGTGCGGTTTTGGTCGAGAATTGCACCAAAGAGGACACCGCGATAAGATCCCGGATTAATATGGGGCGGGTTTGNGGGTTACGGCCGGGGCGGGTTTGGGGATTAAACGGGGATTTTAATCGTGTTTGGGGTGGGAAGCGGGGGATCCTCGCCCCGCCCCACCAGATTAACATATACACATATACAAATATATCTATACTTATATAGTATTTTGTTAGTATTTACGTAATAAAAAAAATATTACTCTAATATTATTAGTTCTTTAATATTTGTAAAAATGCAAAATTGTGATTATAGAAACTCGTTTAGTGTCATATTTTTAAGTTTTAATTTTTGGCGTTATAATTTATCATTATTTATGCATAATACTATCATTGAAAACTTAATAAGGCTTGTTTGTAATCGATTGTTAATAGGTTTCTTATTGTTAACGGTCTAAACATAACAATAAATATGAAATGGTGCGGTTTTGGTCGAGAATTGCACCCAAGAGGACACCGCGATAAGATCCCGGATTAATATGGGGCGGGTTTGGGGGACAATCACGCCCCAATGGGGCGCCCGGATTAGATCCCGATGGGGATTGGGGCGGGTTGGGGAGAACTTTGGTAATCGGGTTTGGGGATGGGGATGGCCGCCCCGCCCCATCGCCATTCCTAGAATTCACTATGATGATGAACCTATAAAAAGGTTTATACATTTATTACTACATTAATTTATAAACATTTTCAAATTATAAACCTATTTCCACTATGGATAAACCTTTTAATATCATAAAACACACTCAACACTTTCAATATAATTAAATTTTGGACCTCTTCACAATCCTAGACATATTCATGCCACATAGGCTTGAAATATACATCCACTATGGTTTAAACATTTTTAGACCTCTTCATCTTTTTATAAACCTTTCACAAACCTCCATAGTGGATGCTCTAACAAGCATAACTAAAATGATACTCGGTATTTGTTTACGTACGAGATGTAAACGTGATTAGTGTCAGATTGTGATGGTTGTGTTGTTCGGTTTCTCATGTAGAATGATAAGATTAAATGGATGATTAAGAAGAATCAAGAGTTTAGGTAACACTCAAACAAACATTTAAGTGTGCGTGTTCACTATGTGAAATAGTCTGTAAAAGTGTAGAGAGGATTCTAGACCCGTTTAAGTGTGTGGGATGCTTTTATTTAGAGGGCAAGGAGTGGCAACACCAAATAACACTAAAATACCCGCCACGTCAGCACCACATCATTTTAACACTAAAAAATACCAGGAAATCATAACACTCAATAACACTACTTTTTGGGATCCACATTTTTTTAAAATTACAATTTACAAATTTTACCCTCAACAATTTCATTCATTAAATAAACCATTAACTAATATTTCATTCAACAAATTAATATACAAATAACATTTTTATAAAAAAAAAATAATAATAAATAAATAAATGAATAAAAAAGTTAAAAAAACAAAACTAACAAAAAAAATAGAAGTTACAAAGTTCTTATTTGGGCCATGTAATGTTTCCAGCCCATCCCATGACAACCATATCAAAATATCAAATGTCCAAAAAAAAAAGTCATCATCTTCTTTGTCTCCTACTCTCCTCTGCACGCACACAAACGCAAACCTAGAATTCAAACCCAACACAAACCCAACGCATATACACTCATTTTGCAAAACCTGAGAGGTGCGTTTTGTAAATTCGTCCTTGGCATACATTGCGTTACAACGCAAGTTGTTGTAGCAACGTAAAACACAACACTGCATCAACGCGAGTGAGGTGGGAGTGAGGTTAACGCCATAACGGCGTTAATATTTAGCCACATCGGACGAAATCACGTTGGGGCGTTATTACTCCCAGCGCTCTTATAGAGAGACATTTAAGTTTAAAGGATAAACCCCACAAGCATGATCAGACGGCTGTAAGACATGTCACGTGTTGATCATCCTTATTTAATAAGGGTTTTGATTCTTCAAGTATATAAACAAACACAAGGTTCATTGTTCCATATCTTTTGTACACACAATACCTTGAGTTTCTCTACTCTTTTTCTTTGTTCTAAACCGATCGAACACCCCTATTTAATAAGGGTTTCGATTCTTTGAGCTTCAAAGTATTTTGTGTTTTAAATTACTTGCATAATCTTTTACTTGGTATTAGTACGTGTGTGCAAGAACGTGATATAATTACACTATTGATTATATCTTGGATTGAATAACAAAAAGGTAAGGGGTAATTCTTTAATCCATTCATAAACCCTAATTAGGGTTATTGATCCAATTGAAGATAGATTCTTGTTCTTGCTAGAATCTTAAGGTACGTTTACTTTATTATTTGGTTAATTAATTTACACATTATATGATCCTTATCGCTTCCGCACTTGCTTTGATGTTTTATGTGTTTTATTATATGTATGACATGTTATATAATTCCAACAAAATCTATGTCGCTAAATGTCACTTTTTTGTGGTGTGTTTGTATTTGATGCTCGCGACATGGGACATTTGTTTTGGCAACTTTTTAGCAAGACCATCTGGTAAGCGTTTAATGCTTGTGAAATTTAATGACATCAAATGGTGTAGGGGTGTTCACAAATCAGGTAATACCTGTAGGAAGCGGAAACCGAAACCGAATAAAACATAACCGAATTCCCGAACCTAAATAATTGGTTTTCGGTTTGGATATGGCTTTGGCAAAATGAAAACCAAACCGATTCGAAAACCAAATTCATTTAAATATATATATTTTATATATATTTAAATTTAAAAAAAAAAAAAAAAAAATCTCTCTCCTAGTATAAATATAACTCTTTTAAGTTTTGAAAAAAAAATTGTGCCGAAATTTAGTGAAAACAATATTAGTTATGTAAGTTGGGTTATTCAAGTCAACTCAAAAATCGAACCGAATTCAAATTTGGTATAATCCAATTTGAATTCGGTTCGATTCGGTTTTCGGTTTTACCCAGATTTTTTTTAACCGAACAACCCGATAAACGAACCGATGAACACCTCTAAAACGGTGTGTTGTTAATTTGTTATAAATTGGTTCAATTCCATATTTACCCAACCAAAATATCAAAATTCTATATCTCCCCAACACATTCTTTAAAGGCATTGTACTTGTACATTGAATACTTGTGTTTTGAAAAAAATATAAAATTTTGATATTTTGGTTGGATAAATATGAAATTGTCTTATACTTCATTTATGCTTTATTTAGAGGCATTTTTTTAATAAATATTATGTATAATATTGATATGCATTAAAGGTAGACATAAGATATGTAAAGTTTAAATAGTTCACTAATATACATTGATGCCCATTTTGGTAATTTTACGAGTTTTAGTTAATTAATAATTTCATTTGCCAAACATTTAAAAGTTTATTATCTGATTATTGCGATGTCAAACAGCATAATCAAATCCAGAATCATGTTTTACAACAACCGATTATTTAATCATCCATTTTCAAAATGCATAATCTATTTTAAATAAGCAATCCAGTCTAAAAAGAGATTTAACCGGTGGGACTTTTGCCCATCTCTAGAAGCTAGACCACAAGATTATAGTAGCAAGTTGTAAGAACAAGTACACCTAGTTCGATCATTGGTTTAACCAATGCATAAGTGGTTAAAAAAATATTTTCCCTTACACAAGGCCTAAACATAAAGTTGGGACCCGGTTCAGTCGCCGATTCATCGGGTCACCGGTTCAACCGGTTAAACCATCATGTCAAACTAGTTTTATGCCAAAATAAATAAATAAATAAATAAAATAATAATAAAAAAAATAAAAAATAATTGCCCACATTTAAAGTGTATATAGAGAAGGACGGAAGATACTACTCCCTAGTTTTTAGGATAAGAAAAATAGTTATGCGTAATAAAAAACTAATATCATTTTTTTTTAATTTATATCCAACAAAATCAATACTTGTATATTAAATTAAAAAAAAGAAAGTTCGTTTCAGTACTTTAAAAAAGTATTATACAAACCATCACATTACCACACTATTGCTTCACTTACTTAGGGTGTTGGCAGTGGGTGCCTGAAGGCACGGGAAGGGATGGATGAGGCATGGGAACACCGCCGCCATCACCTTGATCACGCACGGGATCCTTCACCCACGTGAAACTTTCATGCACGGGATAGGAAGAAAATGTGAACGTTGGGACAATTTTTTTTTTTTTACTGTTTGTACTTTTTTTTGAACGTTGGATTCCAACGGTTGTATTTTTATTTTATTTTTTTTATTTTTTATTTATTTTTTTTTAAGTTATATATTGGACAAAGGGAGGCAGTAGACAACCAAAAAAAACAAAAAACATAAAAAAGAAAAAAAAATACATACCAATAAAAAAAAAGTATACCGAGCAAAACAAAATGGAGCCTAAAAAAATAGAGATCCTAGAAAAAACCAATCGAGTATCGAGGGGCGCATTTCGTCCTCGAGTTCAATCACAACCCGATTACCGCCCCCAATTTTACGAATCATCTTCTCAATCACAACCCGGTTACCGCCCCCAATTTTACGAATCTCAATCTCCACCATTTTTCTACACCCAACAACCCCTCCCACAATTATCTACACAATTCGACCCGTTTGAGCCGCGCTATACCCAACAAAAAAGGCGTGAACGGCTGAGTGAACCGTTACCCATTCGTTATGATACCGATGATGATGAAGATTTCGACCATGTTGACATGGTACCCGAGACACAACAAATTAATGAAGAAGCCGTAGAAGTCAAACAAGATGTAGAAGTCGAAGAAGTCGAAGAGGAGGTGGAAATGAGGCCTAAAAAACCAATAAGATTTGGATGCCCGATGAGGAGGAGGCGTTAGCTAAGGCTTGGATTAAAATTTCGGTGGACAAAGAAGTTGGCGACCGTCAAACAAGGGAAGGATTTTGGAAGCGAGTTCTAAAGCATTTTAAAACCCTTATGCCGAGAACCCAAC
>LBNU01007881.1:43029-56740 GCA_014162995.1 Artemisia annua
AGGTTATTGAAGAATTTGATGCTATTCAGCTTGCTTCCTATTACAATTAAAAGTACTTGTTATTTTTTGGAGTTGGGAAGACTGAAAGATCAGCAAGAATTGTTAAACGTGTTGCCTTTCAGAGTTGGAAAAGTGCCTGTTAAGTATCTTGGAGGTTCCATTAGTTACTAAGAGAATTTGTATAAAAGAATGGCAAGAGTCTAATTAGATAAATTTTAAGAGCAGAGTCTTCGAGCTGGAAGGAACAAAATGTTATTGTCATATGCAAGGAAGGCTTCAACTTATGTGGCTCTGTCCTTGGAATCTATACATGTATATGGGCTACATGTGTTTCTATTACCTCAAGCAGTTCATTGATGATATTAATAGCCTCTTAAAGGGTTTTTATGGAATCAAAATGATAAAGCTAATGGAGAGCAAGAGGTGGCATGAAGAAATTGTGTAAACCCCAAATGCTCAGGGTGGGCTTGGGCTTGAAAAATTTGAGTATTTGAAAGGGCAATGATTGTTAAACATTTGTGGCAATGTGGAGTGGGATAAAGATTCTCTAGGGTAAAGTTGTTCAATTCTTATAAGCTTAAGGGTAGAAATTGGTGGGAAAATTAATGAAGAAAGCAATGACAGTTGGGGATGGAGAATGTGCTTAGAATGAAGGGTTGAGCGTTGAAAAAACATATGATTGTCAAAATGGGTGATGGTGCTTTAATACATCTATTGTGTATTCATGGGCTTCAGTTAGGTGCTCTAAGTGAATTCATTACATACAGAGATTTTTATTGATGGCTAGTTCAATGCCAAAATGACTGTGAATTGAGTTTGTGGTGGATGAAGAAGGAAGATGGCCTGAAAGGAGTGGTATTCTTAAATTTTCCTATAATCACACAGATTACAGGCATATTGAGGTTATCTGGAAAAGAAGGATAGATTTAGTTTGGAAGAGTAATGATGGGACTATATGCACAATTTTCAATAAGGGCAAGAATATTGTGATTTGTTGTGAGCATTGGTGAGATAGTTTTTGGCACAAATTAATATGGTTCTCACAAATATACAAAAGCATGCATTCATATTATGGTTAGCTGCCAGGAAGAACTCACTACTCAAGATAATTAAAAAATGGGGTAGTTATGATCTTTGGTATGTCCTATTATGCTATGGAGATATTGATTCCCATGACCAATTTATTTTTCAAGTGCCAATTACCAAAATCAGTATGGAGTAGAGTGTTGCAGAAGCTTAAAATGTCAGATGCATGTTCTAGTTTGGGGAAGTGTGATTTGAAAGATTTGCTGGTTGTTATAATGGTATTCTATAGGAAAGTATGTTAGAAGGAATTGGTTTGGCAGCTTGTGTGTACTTAGT
Source organism: Artemisia annua (assembly GCA_014162995.1). Lineage (NCBI taxonomy): Eukaryota > Viridiplantae > Streptophyta > Magnoliopsida > Asterales > Asteraceae > Artemisia > Artemisia annua. The sequence goes on from LBNU01007881.1 coordinate 44,392, forward strand.
TTGGCAAGAAAGAAATAACAGGTTATTTGGAGATTAAATAGAGGTGGACTGAAATATCAAGATTTTTTGTGACACTGTGAAAATTGAGATTGGCAAGCATTGAAGATGAAAAAATCAATGCTGTTTAGTGTACTGAAAAAGAATGGGAAATAAAGCTTAAGGTGGTTCCTGAGAATGGTAATGGTATTATCTGAATATAGTGAGTGTGGTATAAAAAGGATAGTATGTTCTTGGTGTGTATTAATGATGATAAAGGGGAGTTTTGGATGTTCTGGTTTACAATGGAGTATACAATTTACACAGATTCTTTCTAGCAGGCCATTACAAGTGTGAAGTCTTGTAATCTTGGAGTCTTATCTGAATGACTGTAACCTATTTTTAGCCTCATAGTGATTCTAGTTTTGGCCATTGGGAGGAAACTAGATAGTTATGGTTGGTTAAATAGGGAGGTCTATCAGTAAAAGATGTACCATAAGGAAAAGGCTTCCCCTTGTGAAGGGTAAATGGTCTTGTTTTTGAGGGGAGTGCAATAATATAGATTGAGTTTTGAGAGTGATGAAAGATGGCAACTTCATGGTCTATGCTTTGCATTCCCACTGGAGTAATGGGTGGTCATCCATGGAGGGAGTGTGTTCCTTGTGGGCCCAAAACTTTTGAAGCCATTCCTTAGAGAGGGAAATGTAAGTTTTATGGCGAGCCCCCATGGATGGGGAAATGAGGTACATAGTGATGCCATCTTCAATTTCCCAATCTACTGAAGGTGGCAGCGGTGAGTGGATTGCGTGGATTGGAGGATGGAAATGTAGCTATTGATGGTAGGTGCATTATATGGTGAACTAGTCTATGAATGGATGTGGATGTTGTTTATGGTTAAAATGGATTACTGATCTGGAATGAAGTTATTATGCAGACAACTGGTATGATATTGAAGTTCAGATATTTGTGATGTATGGTCTGTTATCAGATAGAGTAGTATAGATATGTATAGGTTCATAGTTGCTGCAGTATTATAGATTTGGGTATGTCCAAATCTTTTCGTGTTTTATTTTCTGGAATGTATATCTTTGGAAGTTTAATATAAGTTCACCTTGCACCAAAAAAAAATAATAAATCATCTCCTCATACAAGCAAGCTTAGCCATACGTACTATAAACCTGAAAAAATTCATCACAAACCAAATTCCATAACATACCCAATAATTCTCATGTCTGTTGATACCCACAATAGGATGAATAATAGTTAAAAGCTGATCTACAAGTTTTGACTTATTTCTTTTTGGTATCACATTGTCCATGGGTCTGTTTGGGTCATGTGAACTGGTTTTTGAATGGTGCTATAACCCACTGATGGGAAGTCTAATGCAGGTGCAGTAATATAGCCCCGATGAGAGGAGAACGTAACCAGATTGTAACTAAGCCAAAAATGCTATAAAGATTTCTACATGTGATGAACATCAAAAAAAAAAAAAAAAAAAAGAAAAAAGAAAAGTATGTCGATATTTCAAGCAGACAAGGCATGTATAAAAGGCATCCTCCATTCTCGAAATATTCATCATAGATAATGATGATCAAAAGCAACACTAAATATCATCATCAACAATTCTGACTTACTAAATAATAGAAAGAAAGGCATGAAATCATAATTAAAGGATTTTTTTTTTAGGACATACTAAAGATGATACCAAGCATAACATTACTTGTCTAAATTGAAACAATTATGGAAAACATATGAAAGCGAGTTTTCCACACCATTAACACAAAGAAGGCCCCTCCCTGATGCGACAGCATATCACTTTGTAAATCCATCATCTCCGTGATCAATTAATTTCAGCATATACGTAAGAGTCCGAGTGATCAAGCAGATGTAGCGTTTCCTTGTAAGAGCTAATGAAGAATGAACCCTTATGTCCAGAAAACCCAAGATTATTGATGTGATTTGAGCACGAATCGTAAACTTCAAGTGCAGAACAACCCCACCCTGCACCTCTCCCTTGAGTTTCAACTACAAGTCCACCATTCTTCCTAAATCCCACTATATATGAATCAAGTGTGTTAATAGTGAATAGCTGTGTAAAAGAACAATCAGGTTCCATCTTCCATACTTTGACCTCTCTACGGGGTACAATCACAACAAGAGACCCCTTTAGCTTAGATATTGTAGACGCATAGTCTGGACTAGGCCAGGAATGGGCTAGGCCCGGCGACAACGGCCCACTCTACACCTAAAACCCTAATCCATGCCTTATAAATACATGGCTGGAATCCCCTTATTCATTATCTCATAATAGGTTACCCTAAACCTAACTCATATATGCTACATCGCATCGATGACTGACTTGACCGTCGGAGGTGGATCCCGGGGCTACGGCCTCGGGTCCACTCCTAACGGGTTCTCTTTGTTGACAGGTCTACTCAGGGCTCGAGAAGACGACTAACGGCCCAGGGAGAGTCATTGAACCAGCTCGCGCCAGATTATGCATCAACAAGTGGCGCCATCCGTGGGACCATTACGATAAGTTTTGTGCTCTCACATCACCGGAAAGCAACCATCGAGTTCAAAAGCCGGTATTCTTTCTTTATTGTCTGCTAGTGCACGATGCACAGCGCAAATCTAAAACCAAAAAGTACCATGCGTACTGTTTTCTTTTCTTGTCGTCCAATCTGACCGCATCACAGAATCAAGTTGTTGGTTTGTTTGACTTTTTCCAAACCAATCAGAGGTTGCTATCTTCATTCGAATAGAATATACTATAAAACAATTCGAGAATTATCGTATACTTTATTATCGTATACTTTATATATATGTATATAAAAAAATATGTTATCTTTTAAAGATTCATAAAATTTAAAAAGATATCCCAATATCTTTTAAATATGAAAAAGATTTTACATAAATCTTCTAACTTGGTAAACAAGATTTTACCTATAGCCACGCGTCAAGTCCGCACGATCGGACCTACTTCATCTTTTAGACGCGCACAACGCAGTCACGATAAATCTACCCGCGTTAGGCCTTGTGTTCAGACATCTTCGCAGATTAGCTACATGCGCGCCATGAGCGCACCACGATGCTAGTCAATCGCCATGAGCGCACTGGACGAAAGCCGTGGTTATCTGCGATCATCCAAAAACGTTCGAGTCTACGAGGTTACGATAAATCTATCTGTGTTTGTGCGTGCGAAAAAAAACTATTAGTCGCGGTTATGGTACATCCATCCACGCCATTGTTTTTATAAAAAAGAAAAAAGAAAAAATTAATCGCCATGAGCACACTATAGATTAGCTATGTGCTACTTTTTTTTTATATGTAGTTATAAAACCTCACAATAGGTGTAATTCGCACAGCGAAAATTTCTTTTATATGCTATGTGCTATACTATGCTTCACGCTATTTATATTTTANTTATGGTACATCCATCCACGCCATTGTTTTTATAAAAAAGAAAAAAGAAAAAATTAATCGCCATGAGCACACTATAGATTAGCTATGTGCTACTTTTTTTTTATATGTAGTTATAAAACCTCACAATAGGTGTAATTCGCACAGCGAAAATTTCTTTTATATGCTATGTGCTATACTATGCTTCACGCTATTTATATTTTACTTCATTAAGTTTTATATGTTGCGACTCGCAGCATATACTTCTAATATTTGCATTAAGTGTTTTCAGGATTTGCATAACTAAGTTTAGTGCTCCTACACGAGTAGCACCATCAAACTTGGGGGGGCTACCAGGGTATATCCTACTACTGTTTTTGTACAAGTCACGCATGCATATTTGGAAGCAGATCGTACGTAAGAGGTATTGTAAGCCCAGTACAAAGACGAATTTAAATATTCGCACCATCTTGTCGCAGGGGAGACGTCCTCTGTCGGTTGTAAAGGTGGATGTACTGTTCGCGCACAGCGCGCACTTTTGACGCACACAACGCGCATCTTTGTCGCGGACAACGCGCACTTTTGTCGCGCACCGCGCGCACTTTTGACGCGCACAGCGCGCATCTTTGTCGCGGACAACGCGCACTTTTGTCGCGCACAACGCGCACTTTTGTCGCTGACAACGCGCACTTCTGCCACAGAAGCACGTCTTCTGTCGCGCCATGTTGCACCACTACTGGTACAAAAGGTACGCCCTTACCCAGGATGCAGCATGCGGAATCCACCTTCACCATTGTGAGACAATCACAATCGCAATCCCAGTGCGCACTATCGCATTTGGGCGGCGTAGTATGGTCCATCCCATGTGCGCACAAGTTGCGCACACATGGGTCATGCCGTTATGGTTGATTGGGCCTACGCGGCCATGAACAGAACTTAAGTCTAGCATAACATAGCCATGCACTATGTCACACTAGACTTGGGGGGCTTGTGGACGTATAGTCTGGAATGGGCCAGGCCCGGCAGACAGCGGCCCACTCTACGCCTAAACCCTATTCCATGCCCTATAAATATATGGCTGGGATTCCCTTCACAACACAACACAACAGGTTACTCTAAACCTAACTCTTGTATGCTATATCGCATCAATACTAACTTGACCGTCGGAGGTGGATCCCGGGGCTACGGCCTCGGGTCCACTCCTGACGGGTTCTCTTTGTTGACAGGTCTACTCAGGGCTCGAGAAAACGAAGAACGGCCCAGGGAGAGTCGTTGGATCCAGCCCGCGCCAGATTATGTATCAACAAGATGGCGCCATCCGTGGGACATGACTACGACAAGTTTCGTGCTCTCACATCACCGGAAAGCAACCATCGAGTTCAAAAGCCGGTAACTTTAATACTTTGTATTTTTTTTGGGTTGCACTTTAAAACCCGGCCGATGCGGTATTCATGCGTTAAGATATGTTATCTTTTAAATATTCATAAGATTTTATGTAAATCTTTTAACTTGGTAAACACGATTTTATCTATAGTCGCACTAAGTCCGCATGATCGGACCTACTTTATTTTTTCGCCGCGAATTAATTAACGCACATAATGTTTTTTACGGTTGGTATGCTTGTTTGCACGACGCAGTCACGATAAATCTACCCGCGTTAGGCCGTGCGTTCGGACATCTTCGCAGATTAGCTACGTGCTATTGAACAGGCACCACGATGCTAGTCAATCGCCATGAGCGCACTGGACAAAAGCCGTGGTCATGTTATGTTCATCTGCGATCATCCACAAACGTTCGGGTCTATGTGGTCACGATACATCCATCTGCGTCTGTGCGTGCAATTGAAACTATTAGTCACGGTCACGGTGCGATTGAAACAACAATTCATTATTTATGTAGTTTGTAAAACCTCACGATAGGTGTAATTCGCACTACTACTTCTCTTATGTGTTAATTTCACATGCTATGTGCTATATATTGCTTCACGCTAATCTTTTACTTCATTAGGTTTTATATGTTGCGATTCGCGGCATATACTTTTAATATTTGCATTAAGTGTTTTTCAGGATTTGAATAACTAAGTTTAATGCTCCTACAAGAGTAGCACCATCAAACTTGGGGGGCTACCAGGGTATATAATACCACTGTTTCCGTACGCGTCACGCAGGTATATTTGGAAGCAGATCGTACGTAAGAGGTATTGCAAGCCCGGTACAAAGACGGATTTAAATATTCGCACCATCTTGCCGCAGGGGAGACGTCCTCTGTCGGTTGTAAAGACGGATGTAATGTTCGCGCACAGCGCGCACCTCTGTCGCGCACAGCGCGCATCCTTGTCGCGCACAGCGCGCACTTCTGCCACAGAAGCACGTCTTCTGTCGCACCATGCTGCATCGCTACTGGTACAAAAGGTACGCCCTTACCCAGGATGCAGCATACGAGATCCACCTTCACCATTGTGAGACAATCACAATCGCAATTCCAGTGCGCACTATCGCATTTGGGCTGCGCAGTATGGTCCATCCCATGTGCGCACAAGTTGCGCACACATGGGTCATGCCGTTATGGTTGATTGGGCCTACGCGGCCATGAACAGAACATAAGTCTAGCATAACATAGCCACGCACTATGTCACACTAGACTTGGGGGGCTTGTGGACGTATAGTCTGGCCCGCGCCCAGACAATGGGCCAGGCCCGGCAGACAGCGGCCCACTCTACGCCTAAACCCTAATCCATGCCTATAAATACATGGCTGGAATCCCCTTATTCATTATCTCATAACAGGTTACCCTAAACCTAACTCATATATGCTACATCGCATCGATGACTGACTTGACCGTCGGAGGTGGATCCCGGGGCTACGGCCTCGGGTCCACTCCTAACGGGTTCTCTTTGTTGACAGGTCTACTCAGGGCTCGAGAAGACGACTAACGGCCCAGGGAGAGTCGTTGAACCAGCCCGCGCCAGATTATGCATCAACAGATATGATGAAACGTACAGGTACAGGGACCTGAAATACTATCTTATCTGGTAAGTCTATGACTCTGAATTCTTTAGCAATCAAATCAAACGACATAATCATATATTGAGCGGGAAATAAACCATTCGGAAGACTAACTCTTTCATAAGCAACACGATAGATACAGCTCCCAATAACAACCTGAGAGTAGCGAAGTGCAATTGATTCACGAGGCTTGCGACACTCAATCTCCGTCCATTTCTTAGAGCTCAAAGTGAAAATTTGAACTTTCCTGGGAAGTGAAATCTTGACGATGGTAGGTTCATTAGTGACGGGACAAACCGCAAAACCAAAAATATCAAAGAATAAAGGGGCAGCAATACCAACGGATCTTCTGATTGAAGGGTTCCAGATAACAAGTACCCCTTTTTCAAAAGCATACAAACACAATAAACCGCGAGAGTACCCAATTAATTTTAGATCATTAGATTGTTTCATGAGGTCAGAAACATTTGGGTCAAGGTCTTGTTTTTGGGTAAAACTGTCATTAGTAACAGATACATATTTTACCTCACCGGAAGTATCTTCGTACCTTAAAAGCGAAGTATGCGGCTGCGTGTTGCGGGAGCGGTAACCAGCGATAAACTCAGAGCTGTCAATGAAAGACATCCATGGTTTGGAAACAGATCTGAATCGAATCAATGACTTGACATCAGGAACTCTTTTGATGATTTCTGTTTGGATTTCAAAGGGAATGTTGTCTGACATTATGTTTCAATGGTTTTAGTACAATGTTGATTGAAATCAAATATATGAAATTTGGGATTTTAGTTTCAAGGGTTTATTACTTGTTTCAGTGATAATGGTATGTTTGGTCCTTTAACTATGCATTTCACCCTTTAATACCCGCAACCAAAATGTCAACAAATGTTGTAGTAGAAGTGGCAATGTGACGGGTTCGCGGTGGGGTGACCATCTCAATCCCGGATCTGGTAACTAAAACTCGTTAAATTTTCACGTTTACTATTGGTAATCTTTGAAAATCAATCTATGCATTATTATTATTTTTTAACCATTTAGCAATAATTTATGTAATAACATGGGTATCAACAACGTGTTAGTTAGAGCAAGCACATCAATAACACGAGTTATTCTTTAACTCAACGCCACGTCAGCTTTAACACATTAACTTTAACTCAGAAAAAAACACCCACATCAATAACTCAGCTTTAATTCAACTATTTTCAAATTCAACCCTCAACTAAAACTAATATTTCATTTAATAACTAATAAAACACAACTTATATTAATAACTAAAATTTAAACATACATTAAACAAACTACAACAAACTACAGCAAACATGAAATAATTAAACATAAAACCTACGATAATTAAACATAAAACTACAAATCAATAAAACGAATCATCCGACACATAGCCCTCGTGACTTGAAGCACTTGAATCGTCATCACTCGTTGGCACACGGGGCAATCCATGTTGGATTCGCCATGCACAACGAGCGTCTCTCCGAGCCTGTTTTTCTCGTAAGTACTCCTCACGAGCTCTTCTCTCATCTTCTTCCTCTGCTTCAGCCCGTAACACTTCTTGTATATCTTGCTCATAAAGTTCTTCAGCAGTCAACGCACGTGCATTGGGTTGGTTTTGTGGTGGATTGTTTGCCGGTGGATTGTTGTTGTTGATCGAAAATATGGCTTCCGGTTGTTGTTGGAATACCGGAAATATGGCTTCCGATGGAGTGTTCACCGATTCATTTGCTGGAAACTGCTGGGAGAAGTCGTGTTCACTTGGGAATTGTTGCCCGAAGTCTTTGCGAGACATTGTTTGAGAATTATGTGTGAATTGTGTGAGAATTATGTGTGAATTGTGTGTGCAATAATGAGCTGTGAATGGGTCTTAAATAAGCTCATAATCTCGCCCACCGATTTTGAATTTGAAACGTTTAAAATTATCCCGCCCACCCATTGTTTTGAATTTGAAACGTTTAAAATTATCCCGCTCAGGTTATGAAATTTGAATTTTAAACGTTTATACACTCCTATATATAGCATATATTATCATACAATTTTTCACACACTTAACTTTTTAAAGAAATTCACAATGGCAAATCGTTGGTCTATTGAAGAAGAAAGTTTGCTAGCCGATATGTGGCAAAACGTTCACGAATTCCATGCGACCGAAGGACCTTTTTGGCAAGTCGTAACACAAAGGTTCAATGAACAATCGGATGGTCCTTTTCGTAGCAAAAACCAGATAACAAGTAAGTGGGCACCGATGAACTCTGAATGCCAAAAATTTCATGAAATTTACTTGAATTTGCAGGCTACACGTGAGCCAGATGTTCGTGTTGAAGATGCAATGAACGTTTTCAAAGAAAGCCGTGGTGGGCAACCATTCAAATATTTTCACGTTTGGTTGATTTTGAGAAACAACTTCACCTGGAACAGATATTGGGATTAATGGCTTTTGTATTCATGTATCGTGTGTTAGTTTATGTTAAGTATTTCCGTATGAGAGGTTAACGGCTAGTCTATGGTGTATTGTATCTGTTATTTTACGTTTCGTTATTTTACGTTTCGTATGTTTTCACTTTCGTGTATTGTATTTGAAATTCAATGAATCGTATCGTTATTTTACTATACCGTGTATTGTATTTGAAATTCAAGCCTTAACGTGACGTTGAATATTAAATCGTATCTTTTGTTGTTGTATCGTGGTTACTTGCTTCTTGTATCGTTTGTAACGGCTAGGTTCCCCAATCACCGTTTAAGAAATAAGGGGGTCTTTTGTAATTTCCAATATCTTAAGTTCAAAATATATAAAAGTTCATAGGGGTGAAGAGTGTCAATTTTTTTTTTAGCAAAATCAGCCTTAACGTGGCGTTAAGGGGTTAACACCTCGCGTTAACGCACCCTTAACGCCACTCCATGCATCAACTAATGCCCAATAACGCGCGTTATTCAAGCCCTAACGTGGCTTTCCACGTTACCACTGCTGCTGCTCTTATACCTTTATTATAATTGATATGGTCTTATCCATTAGTTGATATGGTGTTAGCAGGAGATTAGAATGATGTGTAGGTAATTAGCATTTACCAAATATACTCGTGTATAGTGTGTATATATATCTCATATATTTGTAGTGTTCGATCAACCAATAAACACAAAACCAATTAATATTTTACAAAGAACTAGCCTCTTAAAGTCTTACAAATTTGTATAACTATATTAAACTATAAGCTACCACTTTAGAAATAATAATTGCTCTAAAAAAGTAACATAAAACAGCCTTCTAAGATTATAATGCGGCCCGCTCCCGGCCCCCACCCAAAAGTTCGGGTTTTTGATCATTAAGGGGGTGTTTGGTTTGAGGGTATGGGATTAGAGGAATGACTTTCATTACCATTGTAATTTTTTGGTTGGTTGGTTAGTTTCTAAAATTGGGAATGAAACTATAAAAATAGGCATGTCTCATACTTACCATGTATGGTGGGTTTACAAACCCACTACAATTCTGAGGAGTTTGTGATAACTCCATTGATTGTTTAGAGCACTAGGGATAACAATAACAATGATAAAAATATACGCATCAGAATAAACAAAACATCAATTGTTATTGTAACGAGGTTTTTCTTCATCATCATCTTCTATAACAATTATAAACACAACTAATAGCCCCAATTCTACTTGATCAAGTATAGAACGGTTACTCAACAATAACATGGATCAAATGATCCTTGAGGCTAAACAAAACACAACCTATGCGTTTACACAAGACACATACGCCTAGTACACACACATTTACTTGTGTTCACATCTTGACACACTAAAACATAAGACATGTATTCTCTTTATATAATAGAGAAATAGGTTTACAAAAAGACTCCTAACTGTATCTTCTCTAATCTTCATCTATAAATAGAATTTTCCTTTTGTCTTTTTAGGTCCTTCATGTTTCATTTTTCATTCATATGTTTTGTCTTATCAACTCAAATATAAAACCCAACAAATTCTCATACCAATAGTGATTCCATAACAAACCAAATGCCCCCTTAGGTTTTACCACCATCCTTAGTCATGTCGTTTATTCATATAAGCACAAAACTGATTATATAACCCATTAATTATTAGATTTGCACATAAAAAATAAATAAATAAATAAATAAATAAAATCAGATACATGCAAAAGCCTATTGTAACTAAGAATTGAATAAATGAAACGCCTAATGAAAACTTTGCAATGGTACTGGTTGTATGAAGTTGCTAGAATGGTAAAATTCTATCAACGATATTATGACACTCACTTATTTTTTTTTATAATTTTTTAGAACCGCAAATAATTCATACACATAAACCATTAATATCTCACAAATACCTCAAACGAGACTTTAACATACATCGATGCCATACACACGAACACGCCTAATAGTTTTAAGTTACATCCATGATAGGTTTCAACACGAGAATTGTGAATTTCTCTTGTCATTTTTGAACAGGTCTTGAACCTTCCATCGTCAACTATACCGTTATGGTAAAAATTTGTTGATATCCAACAAATCAATCAAGAGAATAATGCATGTTATTAGACCTATAGTAAAACCTATATAAATTGATACTCGATAAATTAATAACCTCGATTAAATTAAAATTTTGTCCAGTCCCAACTTGGGACCAGTACAAATATGGAATTCAATCGATAAAATAATACTGAATGAACAGCACAACTGAACATCATTAGCTAATCAAAAGACTCATTGATAAAACACCGTTAGCGAACCTCAAAGAAGTTAGAGTAATAGACCACTGAATGAAAGTACAACATGTGAAAACGTAGAGGGGGGGTGAATACGTTACCGTTTAAAAACTTTACTACTTGTTGTATCAAATGTCCATTTTAGCTTGTTGTAATATGAAAGACGTTTCTTGTTGTTTATGACCAACATAACTTAATACATGTTATCACACAAGTACAAACAACAAGTCACAACACACACAATCACATAATGCAAACATCAAAGCAAAGCAATAAGTAAAGGGAAAGTGCAAACCATTCACGACACGAGTATTTATCGTGGTTCGGCTACAAGGATTTGCCAAGCGTCTCCAAGAGTAAGTCATCACCTAAGGAAACCTGAAATACATGCTAAAAAGTGTCAACACAAAGGTTGGTGAGTTCATAGAGTTTATATAAAACAATGGATTGAAAAAGTTTCGAGTTTGTTTGACAGTTCCAATAGGTAAGATAAATTGTGGGCTACGTTGTTATACGCCCAAAGTTTACTTCGATTCACAACACACTGGCATCACAATACTCTCTCATTGCAACACTTTTCTATACAACACTCTTCTCATTGCAATACTATGCTCTCTAAACAGACCATTCTACACTATATTACTTTACGCCCCTGTGCCTACACTTTTATCAACATTGTACATGGAAATTTGCTTAACAGATGATGCACGACCATTTAAACATTACTTAACATGTATTAATGACTTATACTGCTATTACGGGTTGTGTTACAGTCACCTCTACCCTAAACCACACACAAATTAGAAAAACCTTCGAATGGAAGTAAACAACGAAAGAACCCATGAACCTTTAAGCCCCAATAAGTGAGACTTGTAAACCAACGAAAACCTTAAGACCTTACGGAGCAACATGAACCACTGGCTTCAGAACATCCTTCACTCATCCCTTGGGAATACCGGTTATCTACCTTTCTACCATCTTATAAATATAACCCACCGTGCCACTAATAGCTTACAAGCTGTTTTCAATTATCCTACAAAACACTTTACGAAATGTTTTTACTACTATAGTAAATTAAAATTTCAACCTTACTGACTTTATAAACGGTGAGTCTCTTTTCTAAATATTTTATAAACCATTTTGCAATTCATTTCACAAGTTACTATATAAACCGAATTGTTGTATCACAAACTATACTACAATTTTTCTATTATCTTGCAAATAATAGATTGCTCTTTTT
>LBNU01007883.1:5895-64114 GCA_014162995.1 Artemisia annua
TCTCCACTCGCAATACCTGCAACCAAAAAAAAAAAAAAAAAAAAAAAAAAAAAAAAAAAAAAAAAAAAAAAAAAAACGCAGGCCACAAACACGTCCCAATACAACACATCACAAATGTTCCAAAATTTAATGCCCGATGGCTATATTTCTTTCCATGCCTCAGCGGCAATCTTTGCCGAACACAACCAAACCGCAACCAAACCGCATGGGTGGCAGCGGTGTTGCCGTGCGGTTTGGGTTGATGCCAAAACCAAACCGAGCCCATTGCCACCACCCTAACTATATTGAAAATATAGTTATCACATGACACATATTTTTAGTATTGTTTAAGTGTCATTTGGTTAAGCTTATCTTACAAAAGTTATCATATATTTTTTTTTCCACAAATTGCGTATCAGAATTTAGAATGTTTAAATGGTAACAAATTCTTGAAATCTGTGTCCGATTTTTAAAAATTTGGTAGGTCGTTTTGTCTTGAGAAACTCAACAGAAAAGTCATGGGCTTTTATTTAAAGATTGTGATGATAAATTGTTAGTTGAAAGTGATGAACGTGACTTGTAATTGCGGTGATTAGCATCTGCAAGTGGGACGGTTGCTTAAGATCACTGAGCCTCTGATTTAGTATATGTGTATACATGTCTAAGTATATTTATATATGTTTAACTTGAATTTTTATAGCCTTTTTAAATATTATGTAAGGAGGCCTCCGATTTAATATATGTCCATTATATTTTATACATGTCTAAATATATTTGTACAAGTCCAAATTGAATTTTTATAGCCATTTTTAAATATTATGTGAGGGGCCTCCAATTTCCTATATGTCCATTATTATTTATACACGTCTAAGTATATTATGTTTTGAATTTTTTATAATTCTCCCTCCGTTCCAAATTATAAGTCTATTTTTATATTTTTGGTTGTCCCAAAATTTTTGTCCACTTTCCTATTTCAACCAATCAAAATATATTTTAGTAGAGAGAAAAAGTTTGATTGGTGAATAGTGTCGTTAGTGGGAATTTCTTAAACTTTGTGTAAATTAAAAGTGGACTTATAATTTGGGACGGAGGGTTTAAACTTTTCGTGATTTACAGGCCTTATTAATAGTTTTAAGCGAATAGTTTAGTACACATAGAAGCAACAAAATTACAAAAAAATGTCACCATAACACCAAAAGCGATATTGACCAAAAGATGTTAGCAAACTCCATCATACATTAAATACATTATACGATATCTGAAAGAAAAGTCTAATCTGATGACATAGACGCAACAAATCGAATTTAACTACTTAGTTGGACAAAATCAGAAATTATATTATGGTTTTCGGTTTGAGTTTGGTTTTTAAAGAAAAGATTGGGGTCACCCAACGAATGTCAACTAAATGCATGAAATCCTAGCACATATACTGAACTTTTAAGCTTAACTGATACTCCTATATAAATTTGACTTTGTTTACATGTATGGACCAAAAATTTGTTGAGGGAGTTTGTTGAAGTTTCAAATTGTGATGATTAATTTTAAAAATCTTTATGCCCTTTCTTAATGTTAGTAATGTTTTTGAGAATACTGAAATTTCAATTATATGAATTTGAACTTATAGTGAATTCATTTTTATGTTAGGATGCATTTTGTTTATTCGTTTCTGTACCCATAATTGTTTCAGTTGTAGTTATATTTTCTAATTTGTTCCTTTAATTTTTGGGTAAAATGCAAAAATGGTCACTAAAATATCACGAAATCGCAAAAATGGGACCGAGTCATAAAGGCGTGCAAAAAAGCCACTAACATTACGCAAATGTGCAAAATAGCCACCGAGAGCGTTTTTCCGTTAGTTTCCTCGTTAAGTGCCACATCACTGAGGGTATTATTGTCATTTCATGGTTCCCGCCTAAACCAATATTAGACCCACCGATTAACTCAAAAGCTTCGTAGCCAAACTGCCCAAAGTCAATTGCATTTTTTGCCCTAAAGTTTCCAATTAGGCTTTCCGAACCAGTAAAAAGTGAAGAAGATGGCTTTTTATTTGGGAAAAACCGCGAACGATCTTCCCCGATTCGTAATCTTCATCAACTACATGGTATGTTTTGGGCATTCTTAATTGTATCGATTTTTTTAGCTACAGTGATATGCGATTGTAATGAACCGTACGAATAGCAACATAGATTATACATTAAGATGATTTTTCATGTTGTTAGTGTGTGTGTTGATGCTTATTGTTTCTACACAGAATCAAACCAGAACTACTTCACTCTAAAACTCACCCACGGTGGAAAATTTACATCACCACCAGGAAAGGTATATGTTGATCCAGTTATCGCGTGGTATGATTGTGTTGATTATGACCTGTTTAACTTTTACGCCTTTGAAGCGTTGGTAGATGACATAGGTGTCAAAGGTGGGGTTGCAGGGTGTCATTATAGGATACCAGGTGAGACATTGGATGTTGGGTTGTACCCGTAGAGGAGTGATGAGGATGTTATGAAAATGTTGGATTTGGTTCCAACAAATAGAGAGATTGAGGTTTATGTTGAGGCGAAACGCAGAGGAGCCAAAAGAGCCCAAAAATCAAAAATAACAGATGAAGTACCGGTGGAGCCTTCAAATGATCGTACCATTGGTCCAGAACAAGCTGAGCCTTCAATTGATGGTACCAATGCTCAATCACCTGTGACTATGATTGCTGGTCCAGAACAAGCTGAGGATCAAACCCAAATAATTGATGAAGTGTTGGATGACACAGACACTCCTGCTACGCAACCACATGTAAGTCGGGTTGTTGGTGACACAGACACTCCTGCTGCGAAACCACCTGTAAGTCGCTTTGATGGTCCAGAACAAGATGAGCAATAATCCCAAATTACAGATGAAGACTTGTTCCAGTTTGCCCATCCTGAAGATAATGTTGGTGTGGGAGACGACTTGATTACAAATATGGTTGCAGAACTTCAGAGTGAGCTTGTGGTTTTAGTGCTCAACAAAAACTTTGTTGATTTTGAAGAGGTAGTGGAAAGGGATGATGTGGGCACCTCCACACAGTAGGTAAATGAGGAAGAACATGTTGTTGATGTGTCTGATTTTGAAGAGGATGATGTGGGATCCCCAGTGAGCCAGCAATGGACATGAGTAGGTTTAAGTTTGATATTGATCCCCACTTTGAGAATCTATCAAAATTAGCTGATCAGTGTATGGCAGATTATACGGATCATGATGCTGGCTATAACTTTGATGAGTTTCAAAGTGATGAGGAAGGCAATGTTAGCAGATTTGTCAACCTACGCAAGATAAGGTTGAAAGAAATTAGGAGGGAGTACGAGGGTAGGTCGAATGTTAAGAAGGGAGAGTTTTATGTAACAGAAACATTTGCGAGACCCAAGGATATCAAACAAAAGCTCAAAACGTATGCATTGGAGTGTCGAAGAGATATCAGGATGGAAAAGTGTGACCAAGAAAGGATTCGAGCGATTTGTTAAGGGACTGTTGTGGGTTATGGCAGAAATGATACTGGAAGGTGTCAACCATCGGCTTCTTCTTCACAGTCAAAGGGCAATTTTGCCAGTTACAAAACATACAAAAAGAAGGCCAAGCCCATGTGCCCATGGTCCCTACATGTGTCAAAAGTGGGTGATGAACGTAGTTGGAGTGTGAAAACATTAAAAGATGAACATAAATGCCTCCAAACAAGAAAAATTAAATTGTTGACTGCACGATTCATGTCATCTGAGGTTGCTAAAATTCTTGTTAGGTACCGCACAACCCCAACAGCTGCAATAGCAATGGAAATAAATCAAAGCTTGCAGATCGATGTCCCTGCGACAAAGATATCCAGAGCAAGGGAATTTGCTCAGAAACGAATTGATGGTGACCATGAAGAACAATATGCCAATCTTAGGGATTACGCTTTGGAATTAAAAAATAAAAACAAGGATACAACTGTGAAGATTCAAGTTGAAGCAAACCCTGATTCAAGTGATTCTGCAAGGGTTTTCAGACGGATCTATGTTTGTCTTGGTGCCTTCAAAAAAGGTTACAAAGCAGGAAGAAGGGACATACTAGGTTTGGATGGGGATTTTATCAAAGGACAATATAGTGGTTAAGTCTTAACTGCTGTTGGTGTCGATAGCAATAATGGCCTCTATCCAGTTGCTTACGCAGTGGTTGAAGCTGAGTCCAAGAGTTCATGGTTATGGTTCCTTAGCAATCTTGGAGATGATCTTGATTTGCAACCCAATTCAAACTACACCTTTATCTCAGACAGACAAAAGGTATAAACATGGTGTAGATTTAATTAATTGATTTCCAACCCAATTCAATCCTCATTCATATATTATGTTTTGTACAATTCGACAGGGGATATTACCAGCCATTGCAGAAATGTTTCCTGCTGCTGAACACCAATTCTGTGTGTGACACATATATGACAACATGAAACAGTTATTGAAGGGAGAGAATATCAAGGAACTTCTTTGGAGGTGTGCTAGAGCATCAACAGTACCTGAGTTTAATAGAGGAATGGAAGAGCTAAAATCAATGGACTCTAAAGCTTATGACTGGTTAAGGAAGATACCAGCATCATCATGGTCAAGGTCACATTTTTCAGGTACAATATACACATATTATGACTTTCATCTGTAATATTAATAAGATTGAAAATGATGTTGATATAGATATATTGTATACAGGGAGAGCTAAATGTGACATCCTTCTTAACAACTTATGTGAATCGTTCAATAGCAAGTTAGTGGCCAGCAGAGATCAACCAATCATTGGTTGTTTGGAATACATCAGGGAGTATCTTGTGAAGAGAAGTGTTAGTGTGCAGCATGTAATAGACAGATGTGAAGGTCCCTTAACCCCAACAGCAACTAAAATTTTAGAAAACATCAAGGAGGAAGCAAAGATTATAATCTTTTATGGGGTGGGGGGATGCATACCAGTGTAAGGGAGCTTGGTGTCACGACCCGCCTACTCGATACGATTATTTTCAAAGTGGTTCGGGATTCCGGATTATTCTACACTTCTCTTGGAAGATCATGGATAAGCTTGGAAGCCCTTGGAAGAGGATGGAAAGTGTTATCGTTGAGTGTTCGAGTAAGGCTGAGCTTAGTCGAGACTAAGTGCCTCACGGGAGACCTTGTAGAGACAAGTCCATGACATTGGGGTGACCAATGTGTTGTGAATATGCCAAAAAGGGAATGCACATGCAGGAGATGGGAACTTACTGGTATTCCATGTAAGCATGCTGTTGCGGCTATCAACGACATGGCTAAACACAACAAGGAGTCAATTGACAACTAGGTTGCGATCCCAGAGGATTATGTGTCCCCATGTTATTGGTTAACCACATGGAAGGAGATGTATCAACACAAGATTGAAGGAATTGCTGGTCCACCATTTTGGCCCAAATGCCCTATTCCTAGCAACCTAAAGCCACCTCACCACCATGTTCCTATTGGAAGACCATGAAAGAAGAGAAAAGTGTCAAAGGATGAGATTGCTGAACATGTTATGAAAAAATCAATGGTGAAAAATGGGAAGCTGTCAAAGAGGGGCAAGGCAGTCAAATGTGTTGCATGTGGTGGGCAGGGTCACAATAAGAGAGCTTGTACGGGACGAAGAGACAACCAAGGGAGAACAAGAAGGGAAGGAGTACCAGATGAGGTACTAGAAAGAATTATTCAGCCAGTGGGATCTTCTGCAACAGAGGTGGGAGCAGGGCCAAGCCAGCCAGTTGGAACACAAGCAAGTGAGGTAGCAGCAGGGCCAAGTCATCAAGTTGGAACACAAGCAAATCAGGTATCACAATCTACAAGGAATGGTGGAGGTCAAAGGAAGAAGAGGATCAAGAGAAAAGCCAACATCGCCAAGTGAGTCAACACAATTGTGATGGTGCAATAAACTTGGGTTGGTTATTTGTTCTGTGTTTTAACACAAGGAGTGTATGGATTATGTAAATGAGTTTCTGTCGTCTAGACAATAATTCGTACTGTGGAAACTAGAAGGGGGGTTGAATAGTTTACCGGTTTTTAGTTTCGTTTTACTTTTTGGAAACTTAACGTGTAATCAATAGATATATACTAACATGCAATAAGTAAAGAAGAGTTAAGAACAATCAAACCACAACACAATCGTTTATCGTGGTTCGGTCTACAAGGACTCTTTTTCCTTGCCCTACTCCACGCCCCGAGTATCCAACTCGAGAGTTAATCTCACTAGTCAACAAGCTCCTTTAACACCGGTGGAGAAACCTTACACGTCGCTTACACAATCTTTTCCGACACAAAGCTAAATGTCGAGTTCTTTTACAAGGGCACAACCACTCCCGTTTCACTATGTATTTTGAGGACTAAAATACTAACCGATCACTCTATAATGAATACACTCAATGGAACAATAATAACAACACTAGTATACACACTTTGTACACTACACAAGTATTCCGACTTTGCTTGGAGACTTGAATGAATTTTGTGATCTTCTTGCTACAAAAGAATCTCACAAGAATGAAGTATGAATATGTTAGATGTAAGTATGGAGAGTATATGCAATGATATGTATTAGAAGTGATGAAAGAATAAGCTTGGAATGGCTTGCTATTTATAGGAAAACAAGATCAGTAGACCACGGATCCGACGGAACCAAACGTATGGTTCCGTCCTTGTTGTCGTTTGGATCCGTGGATCCCTGACAACATATCTTCCATAAAATCTTACAAATCTAACCAAAGATCTTACCATATCTTCCATGGATACATTGAGTGTATATCTAACTCAAATCTTCAACAAATCTCAATAAGATCAAGCTACAATACAAGAAACATGATGCTATGTATGATGTAATAAAAGATTTCTAAATATGATTAAAAATCATTTTAACTAGAAGTAATAAGAACAAGTTAAAGGTTATGTTTATGTCTAAACAAAATGTGTAAAATACTTAAACTCATGTTTATAACTTGTTGCTAAACTTTACCTTATATTTTGTCGTTAACAAAACATGGTAAAAGATCGTAAAATATAAATAACGTTTTTAGGACGATATTTGTATTAACAATCTCCCCCTTTTTGTTTATGACAAAACATAAGATTATATTTTAGCAACTAGTATGAACAAGATGTTAAGTCTTTTAGACATTGTTGATGAGTTAGTTTTATGCAACATTTTAATGAATATGTTTTAACAAGTTTTACCCATTTTGTTAAAGTTTAAGACTTATGGTGTTTTCGTGAATAATCGTGGAATATTAAAACACGCATAAGTAGTTGCAATATATCTAGATATTCTCCCCCTTTTTGTCGAAACAAAAAGTAGAGTTGCGCCTTGCGGAAGTTTGTGTGATCCTTGGTACCTAAGCTCCCCCTTGGACAATACTCCCCCTTGTTGGGGTGCCAAGGAGAAGATGCATGGATTTTGAATGCTACAAAACAAATGGTTAGTGAAATAAGTATAACACAAGAATAAGAGGAAAGTCAATTGTCATTAATTTGTAAAAACTATAAGTTTGACTAAAAAAGTCAAACTTGGGTGACAAAGAAAATGACCAAATGACTAACTAATACAAGAAAATAGAAAATAAACTAGTACATTAAAAAGAAAATCCTAGAAGAAGAAATAAACTAGTACAATGAAGAGAAGATCCTAAGAGGTCCTATAGAGCGATTGCTACTCTCTTCTTATGGGTAGTTTGGATGGGTGATAGTGTTCAATTGTTCAAGGATGCGATTGAGAATGAACCTCATTTCCATGGTGAGGTTGAGGAGATCGATATGACACCTTTCACTTATGTGAGCGGTTCGCTCACATGGTCCACATTCATGTCGTGGAAAGTTAGGTGGAAGAGGGAACTCGTTTTGTTGTGGTGGTGGTTGTGTTGATTGAGTTGGTTGTGGTTGTGGTTGTGTTGATTGAGTTGGTTGTGGTTGGAATGTTGGTGGTGGTATGTTGTTGGTGGAATGGAGGATGGCTTCACGAAGTTGGATCGTTTCTTCAATGTGTGATCCAATCATGTTGTCAAAGGATATGAGACGATCAATCTCATTTTGGATGTCATTTTTGATTTTAGCTTTAGAATGTTGGGGCTCTATCCTCAAGGATGCCTCAATTTCCTCATAGGTAGGAAAAAGAGATTGTGAAAATGATGGTGATTGAGGTAGTGTTTGGGTGTTGGAATGTTCCCCATATAGTGGGCCATGAATATCATCAAATTGTGGATGGAAGAGAAGTGGTTGTTTGCCCATCCTTTCAATGGAGCCTAATGATGGAAGTGGTGATGGGTTTGAAGGTCTTGGTGGTAAATCCTCAAGGTTGTTCATAAATGGATGTGGAGAGGTTGGTGGTGTGGTAAAGAGCTCCATAGGCTCAAGTTTTGGTGACTTTGGTGGTGAAGGTGATTTTGATGATGGAAGTGGTGCCGGTGGTGGTGTTGTTGGTGTTGGTGTTTTTGTTGGAGGTGGAGTTTCTACTTTTGGTAGAATGTGGTGTGGAGGAGTTGGAGTTGTGAGATTCAAGAAGTTTTCATCCTTGATGGGTGATGATATTGTCATTGGTGAGGAGTCGGATGATGATGATGAAGCAAGTTTGCTAAAGCAACAAGGCTTCACACTAATTCTTGCGGTTTTCCTAAAGGATTTGGGAGGTGATGAGGATGTGTTTGACTTTGTCATTGTGGGAGGCTTCTAAGTTGGATGAGAAAGATAGAATGGATTAGTGAAGGTGTGAGATATGAGATCCCAACTAGTCTCCATTTATAGTGTTCATCAAGTATGGATAAATGTGTTTGGATTTGATGTATAGCCATAGAGAAATGGTGGTTTGTGATCATGTTTGATTGTGTAAGAGAAAGGTCATGTCAAGGAAGTCAACCCAATGGGTATTGTTTGAGTGAAAGGAAGAAGATATGCCATAAATGGCATGTTATGATTACTTAAGAACTGAGTGGAGTGATCCACGGATTGCAAGGAACCAAAAATTTGGTTCCTTCCTTTATAGAGAAAGGTTCCTTGGAAGAAAATTTGAATTTTTGAAAATTTGGCGGGAATGATTTTCCTAAGTGCTAGGATTTAGTTTTTGTGTGTGGAAGAGTTTTGTATGTCTAGAAGTATACTATGTTTATGAATTATAAACTTATAATCTAAGATTGATGTTTAGAATGAAATTTAAAAAATTGAAATTTTCCTGGAAGAACCACGGAACCAATCGACATAACGTACGGAACCAAAGTTATGGTTCCGTCCTATCCGTGGCTGGAGAATCCACGGAACCAAGTGCAACAAGGCACGGAACCATGAATTTGGTTCCGTCGGTTCCGTACCCTACTGTATTGCAAAAAATTTTGCAAAAATGAAAAATTTTTGGGTATCTTAGCAATGTTCTACAAGGTTAATTGTTATGGGAATATGATGAGGTATCTATAGTACATCTAAAAACCACAAAAACAAGAAGAAAAACATACATACCTTAAAGATCAATCATAGCCTAAAATTTTCACTTTTAACAAGTGAAAATGAGAAAATTGATAACATATGAATGTTATCTACCTGCATAAGTTAGTTAGTTTAAGACATACATCCAAATGAAATAATCCTAGAAACACATAAGATCAAAAGAAACAAGTTTTAACATCCAAATTGTTTAATGGCACCTTGTGCCAAACACTCCTTTACCCCTCACTACTTGTCAAGCTTCTTGTTGATTTTGTTGAGAAATCTCCCCAAGCACTTGAACATCCCCTTGGTTTGTTTGAATTCCGCTGATTCATTTGGAATAGAAGGCAATTGTTGACGGTATTCAAGAGGATTTAGCCTAGAGTTGGGAAGTCCGTCGTCTTCGCTCATAGATGATGATGAAGAGGTTGGAGGATGAGGTCTTTTCCCTTTGGAAGATGAAGTCGTGGCTACCCTAAAGTCACTTAAAGGCACAAAGATGTGTGGAACTAGGGTGTAGTCGGGACAAAATCCTTTGTCATTGGGAGGAATTGGAGCAAAGGCCCTAAAGAGGCGGGTGAGGAGCATTCCATATGGTAGAGCGGGCCTCCCATGCACGGGTATGTTTGTCATTCTCTTGGCAATGTAGTAAGCCAAGTTGAATGGTTGCCTAGTGGAGATACTATAGAGCATGTAGCAAAGACACGCATTGATGTGGTCTCGGTTACCTATGGAACTAATCACGTTAGCCCTAAGGATTTCCTCCCATTTAGCAAATTGGGGTTTAAGCTCATTTAGCTCCATGCTAAACGGGTCACGATCAACCTCATTGCCTTGACGGGTGTACCTAGTTCCTGAAACTCTAGGGCGAAAAAGGTGGTCACGGATGATTTCCTTGCTTGTTAATGGTGTGTCATAAGGGTGAATCCTATCATCTATCCTTTCAAGAATTGAGAGAGACCATTTGTCCGAGTAGACACATGTACCTCTATTTGGAATACCTAGGACTTGAGCAAAGTTATCAAGTGAGATAGAGAAGTGAGAATGGTTTACCATAAAGCTTAGGCTCATGAGGCCTTCGTCATTGGTGTGAAGGTTTACCGAAGCATAGAATTCTAGTATAAACCTAGGACAAATTGGCTCATCTATGTCTAGGAGACAATCAAAGTTGATAGCGGCAAGGTCTTGACGAATGGTGGTGTTTTCTAGATAGGATTCGTCAATGGTTCTACCCTCATGGATGTAGCGTTTTTCTAAGGCTTTAAAGATTTTGATTTGAGCTTCGGTTAGGCCCTTGGTTTTGTGGTGTTTGGGAATGTAGTTGAGAGTGTCTTTGTGATCATAAAAGGTTGCGGGAGGCATGTTTGAACCTATACACACAAGTTTACCCATTTTAGTTTAAATGTATACCAAAAGTGTTCTAGTGTGTGCCTATATGCAAACAATGTGGAGGTGCGGTTATCTTGACTCATTTGTATGCTCAAAACGTTTTTGTAATGTATGTTTTTGTGAAAATAAGAGATAACCCAAACACTCCTTATTCAAAGTTGATAGCGGCAAGGTCTTGACGAATGGTAGTGTTTTCTAAATAGCAAGCGTACATTACATTGTAAACAACCATATATAACTACATCACCCAAATAAACATAAGAATGACTACTCCATTATCTTAGTAACGAAACACATATCATTCGACATAGATTTCATAAACTTCATAATATAATTCATAGAAATAGAGAATTGTACCAAAGTGATTACAACGAAAGAATAAATGGTTTCACAGAGAAAACTCTCTTGGCTCGTTCTCCTACCCTCTGTCACAGTAATAGGATTACAATTCAACCTTGATATGGTGAACTTGGTATGAGTTCACCAATATCACTTTTGTATACTTTCCCCTACTATTCTAGATGTTGCTTCTTTCTTCTGGTTCGTTCCTTCCAATTTATAGACTTCACTTGACCTAGTTTAACACTAGAGTTCAGTAATTGAGGACAAGTGATCGACCTCTCAATGAATGCAATCAATAACTCTGCTAACTGACAAGATAAGTGCGCCGTACTCCGTAGAAAGTACGCCGTACTTCGTGTAGATTCAATCTCATTTACCCGCCAAGCAAGTATGCCGCACATAGTCATAAGACCGGCGTACTCGGGTCTTTCATATTTGTATTTTCATTCCAAGTCCTTCCTTTTATCGTAGTTGTTACTTTATCGTCCTTAAAGTGGTATTTCTAACTTCCTTCTCTCGTTCAATCGTGCAACCAGATTAGTGCCAATTCTACACAAATAACATGATATTCTATGTAATATAATAGATATATAATATGTAATCGATGGGATAAATATGTATAATAAGAGCGTTATCAAATCCCCCATACTTAACTATTGCTTGCCCTCAAGCAATCCTTAAAAATATTTATATTTTTATCTTATCAAGAAATCATAAGCCAAGATAACGCGACTAAGCATCTCACGAAAGTGGAAAGTATAATTCACTCACACTCATATATCGGGTATAAAGGAATCACACTCAGTTGCTTAGACATGTTAAATAAATTATCATAGGCTTGTACAAAAAACTAAACTTCACCGACATGGCGTAAGCACCAAGTAGATTTTATCAAAAAGAGGACTTTTATTCGGGTTATAACTTTTGGCTAAAGGTAATAATATGGGTATGGATTAGACATGGGATTATATAGTGAAATTATTTCTAAAAGAAAATAATAATAAGTTGAAAGTCTATTTTCTGTAATAACGATCTCCATTTGGCACATGTTTCGCCAACACTTTATTCACCTCGTAGATGTACTTTTCTTTCTTTTCTTTTTCTTTTGTTTTCTTGGGAATCATTTGTTTTTCCCCCATACTTACGATAAACACACCACTTCAATCAAATTAGAAGTTTGCAACCTTCATATTTCATTTAAAATAGCATAATCCGTAATTTATTCTTTCTTTTTTCTTTGGACTTCCAACAAGGTTAAAGGTTTAAAAGGCTAAGGTGTATATATTTTTCTTTATTTTTTTAGTGGATGTAAGAAACGAATAGATTGGCTCAGAATGTTGTTCTAATGGTATCTAGCACTAAAGATAAGTGCTACAAAAGGTTTTTTTTCATTGGAAATTAGATAATCGATGTGATTACTAATATATAGTTTTATTGGATGGCTATTTGGTGTAAATCCTAATTTTGCCTCTTTATCATTAAAATCACTTATATCACACGAATGTGATCTTACAACGGTCTCGTAAAGATTTTAAGCACAAGTTCTAGAATAAATAAAACATCGACACACTCATAAACAAAGAAACAAGCCAATAATAAGGGCATAAGGCTGAAAATTCCTCTCATTTAAGTGGTAATGGTTATGAATATGCTAGCACGTTATCAATTCCGAGTCGAATTAGCTTAAATGACTTAACTCGATTATTTTTCCAAAATTATATAGTAACGTCGGCGTACTAAGTTTCAAAACCGTCGCACTTTTTGTTAATACAAATATCGCCTAAAAACGTTATTTATATTTTATCGATCTTTGCTATGTTTTTAATGACAAGTAACAAAACTTTAGCTTATAAGTAATCATCACTTTAGTTTAAGTCTTGTTATAAACTCAGACTGTTACATTTCTTTTTAAACATAACATAGTTTTACTGTCTTTAAAAGAAAGTGTCACATCTCATGTAATATGCATTTATGGAAAAGTTTATGTGTTTGACATCTTTGGTTCTTAAACACATGTTTGGAACATTCCACATTGAGTCCAATGCATGAAATAAGTTGATTGACCTTGTTTGCTCTTGGAGAATTTATTACAACTTTGGTGTGCAAGTTTGTGTAGTGTCAGTTCTGGCGGAACCCTTGAGTTCACGGGCGAACCTTTTTGAGGGGTGCCGCGTTTCCGCAGAGCTGATGCTTGTTGTGTATAAATACCCAACTACTTGCAAAAGAAATCTCTCCATCACTTAGGAATATCATTCCCATATCCTCCTCATACTGAACTGCATAACATTTGACTTGTGATTCCTTTATTAGCAAAGAGTTCACAAGTCATCCAAGAAGGTTAACAGATTCTCAACTCCATTAAGTTGCAATACTTGTTAGCTTTGTTATGTATAGACTTTGGTAGTTTATACTTAATTTGTATCTTGTGTAGAAATGATCGGTTAGTATTTTAGGCCTGTAAAATACATAGTGTGACAGGATGTTGTTACCTTGTAAAAACTAACGGGAAGTGGTTTGTACCTCCTGGTAAAGAACTCGACATCCTAGCTAGTGGTCGGTAAAAGGAATTTAGGCGACGATCAGGTTGGTTAATAACCTTGAACTAGAACCGCGTATTTACGCTTTGTACCGATAAACGTGTAAGCACGAGTGTAAGGTTTCCACCGGGAAATGAGTTTTTGACTAGTGCTTTAAACTCTCCGGTTGGATACTCTGGCGTGGACGTAGGGCAAGGAAAATAGAGTTCCTTGTAGCCGAACCACGATAAATACTCGTGTCATGGTTTGATCGTTTCTTTCTTTATTCTTACTTGCTACTTATTATCTTTTAGATCATATCTTTGATAGTATCCATGCTTACATCTTTGATTGTTTGAAAAGTATATCTTAGATTATATCTTTGATTATACGAAAGTTTTTAAAAGATAATTAACCTAAAAAGCGGTAAACTATTCAACCCCCCTTCTAGTTTTCCACACTTTTTATTAAAAATCTGTTTTTTCTTAAAATATTCCAATTTATCTCACCCCCCCCCATACTTATTATGAACATTGTCCTCAATATGACAGAATATAAATAAAATAGAGAAATGGGAATGAGTTACTTTACTATAAGACGAATTTAGCAAAATTGTACGAAGCAAAATGGAGCCTTCGTACTAAATTCGTAACCTGCACATTATCATAAACAAAACAAAACATGCAAACAAATATAATCAAAAGATTAGATAGAATATTATTATTAATATTAGTATACTTATGCAAATTATTTATATATATATATATATATATATATATAACAGGAGGCGTTACACGTGTAATGCCACCTCATTGCTCAGTCATTGCCATGTAATTCATTATCAGCCATGTCATCACATATTGTGACCATGTAATCTCTATATTATATCAAAATTTTACCAACTAAAATTCGGTGTTAATTAAAAAATTTGGCATTTACAAGATTCAAACCTGGGTCTAACAATCCACAAACAAGCGCTTCAACCACTGGAGCAAGCCATAATTTGTGAACAAAATCCCAAAACAAAATTTATATCTAAAATAATATCTGATCTACAACAAAGTAAAATAAAGTTCAGTCTATTCATTATACGGAGTATTTTTTATCCCAAAACCCTAATATCGCCTCATTCATCTCTGTCACACACGATATTTTTCCCAGAACCCTAATATCACACACACACACACGATATTTTTTCCTTTTTCTCATTTGATGTGCATGTTTCTTTTCTGATTTGGTCGTCTATCAAATGGATGTGAAAACAGCATTTCTGAATGGCGAATTACGTGAAGTAGTCTATGTTAGCCAGCCGGAAGGATTTGTCGACCCAGAGCATCCTAATCATGTATACAGACTTAAGAAGGCTCTTTATGGTCTCAAACAAGCCCCAAGGGCGTGGTACGATAAACTTACTGCTTTCTTGCTTGCTAATGATTTTACCAAATGCTTGATAGATCCAACTTTGTTTATCCAAAAACACGGGGAAGACGTTTTAATTGTCCAAATATACGTTGATGACATTATTTTTGCTTCGACACATAAAAAGTATTCAAACGCTTTTGCAAAATTAATGAAACAAAATTTTGAAATGTCAATGATGGGTGAACTTTCATTCTTTTTAGGATTACAAGTTCATCAATCACCCCGTGGGATTTTCCTTAGTCAATCTAAATATGCTCTAGAGATAATTAAGAAACATGGCATGCCCAGTTGTGATACCTACAATACACTAATGGCCAACACAACTAAGCTAGACGCGGATTTACATGGAAAACCTGTTGACCCCACAAAATACCGAAGTATTATTGGGTCACTCATGTATCTAACCGCTAGCAGACCAGATATTGTCTTTGCTGTATTTATGTGCTCTCGATATCAGTCTAGTCCTACTGAACGTCACCTCAATGAGGCTAAACGAATCCTTCGATACATAAAGGGAACCATTAATATGGGACTCTGGTATCCGAAGGATTCCGGTTTTGAACTAATAGCCTTTTCAGATGCTGATCATGCAGGGTGCGTAGACACACGCAAAAGTACTTCTGGTGGTTTGCAGTTTCTTGGAGACAAACTTGTGTCTTGGCAATCGAAGAAGCAGGATTGCACCTCATTATCATCCACGGAGGCTGAATATGTAGCCATGTCTGCTTGCTGTGCTCAAGTCATTTGGATGCGAGCACAACTAATGGACTACGGCTACTTATTCAACAAAATCCCGATGTACTGTGATTCCAAAAGTGCGATAGCAATCTCCTGCAACACTATTCTTCATTGCAAATCTAAGCACATCGATCTCCGTTATCACTTCATCAAGGAACATGTTGAAAAGGGTACAATTGAATTATACTTTGTGGGTACAGAATACCAGCTGGCAGACTTGTTCACAAAACCATTAGCTCCATCACGGTTTGCTGAACTAGTTCACCGGATTGGTATGAGGTGTTTGACTCCAGATGATTTACAATCTTTCCTTAAAAACAATTTTTTTGTGCTGAAAATTCGTGGCTTTGATTAATTAAAGTTGTAGTATTTTTTTTGGTGCCTTATGAAATAGTTAGTATAATTTTGGACCACGGTTTTCGTTGAGCTTTAAGTATTCGAGATTGTTTATTATTTTGGGTTTGAGATTATACGGGTTCGTTGAATATAACTTCTCTCGGCCAATTATTGTGAAATCGTGAGAGATTGAAAAAGATTAGTTGGTCAAATCGATTTACGCATATTTTGATTCTTCCGATTACCTCGCAACAATCAAGGGGGGAGAGAATGCATAAATCGATCTCACAAATCTCCACACTTATCTAGATCTCCACATCATTACACTACACTCCATCTACAAGATCCGTCAACAACCATATTCTTCGCAACTCTAAAATGTCTCAATCACCTTCTTCCAACTACCTTCCTCACCAAAATTCTCATCCGCATCAGTCTCATCAACAACAACGCCACAGTTTACTCTTTGGTAATGAATCAAGGCCTCTAATGTTGCTACCAGGAACATACACTGATTGGAAACAGAGATTTTTACAATGGCTCAATGATCGTCCTCACGCAGATCTTATGCTTAAGTCAATTCAAGATGGTCCATATGAAATGAAATTCATCTCTGACTCACCCGGGATCATAAGATTACAAATGAAGGAAGATTTAAGTGCTTCAGACCTTGTTCAGTATGATGCTGACCAACAGGCTGCTTGGTTCATCACATTAGGACTTCCCAATTCTATCTACATGCAGTTCGACTATGATACCAGTGCTCATGCAATGTGGAAACATCTTGAAACTCTACATCGCGCCGAAGAACTTCATCACCACAGAATGAGGGAAACTCTTGAATCTTGCCTAAGTATGAATCCAAAGAAGACTATTCTCCCAGCTCCACCATCTCCAGCCGTTGTTCATGATTCATTCAGTTACTCCCCTGCTGGTGTTTTCTTCTTCTATCCTCCGAATGAGCCTGAACCTATCTTCGTTCCACAGTACCATCCAGTTTCACTACATGATCATATGCAATCTCTTCTGCAAAATTTAGTGAAGCTTGGACAAGTATTTACAGAGAAAGGAAAAGGCGCTATGACTTCAACATCTGAATGCGTAAACACAATGGAAGATACTGATGATGAAGAAGATCTTATCGAAACAATCATGGCATTCATGGCATATACAGAAAATATGGCAAATGTGGAAGCTCAAGAGTATGATTCAACTCCACTCTTTGACACTGAAGCGGAAATCGATGCCACTTTTAGCCACATGGAAGATGAAGGGGGTAATCTCAATGCTGTTTTGGAAAGTTTTATGGCAGATATTCCATCTTAAGATGAATACGAATACCTAGAGGCCGATACAACAGATGTGATATTAATGGCAAACGGACAGGAACTTCACATGAATGATACAGGCCCAGTGTATGACTCTGATGATTCTGAAGATCCATTTGTGGAACTGAACAAAGGAGTGATGTTATTAACTAAGATGATCTCACAAATTGAGAATTCAAAGAGTCAGACTTCATCTAAACCCCGAAATCAAGCAATCGCGCATGGTGAAAGAGTTAATAGACAAGGAAGGAATGCTCAAAGGGTTGTTGGAAATGCTGAGAATACTACATATGTCGGTAATGCGGGTAATACGGATAAAGCATTGGATGCTAGTTTGGTTGACACAGAAAGCAGTGGGACAGAATCAGAAGAGCAGATTGACAACAGCAGATCGGAGAATGATGCAGAAGTTGATTGTTCAGATATCATACCAACCTATGACACAGAGCCCAACTTTGACAAAGAACAAATGGTTGAGGAAGATATCATGCCCATCTACGACACAGAAGAGCAAATGGTTGAGGTACAATCTATTGTTGATCATATTATGCCTGTTAATGAGAAACATTAATCTGAGCAACCTAATTTCAGTAATGAAGGAGAGGTTGAACAGAATGTTGTACAATGTCTAGACAAATGTTCTGATTCTGAGTCCTTACTTGCTAATCTAATTACTGTAACATCAAACCAAACTCTTGAGTTTGAAAATGCTTGTCTCAAAAAGACCATTGCCCAGTTTCAAAAAGATTTTTCAAAACTTGAGGCACATTGCATCTCACTTGAACTTAAATTGCAAAACGAATCTCCAACTTCGGGCAATAATGGTCAGTTTTTGAATGAACAATGTAAACATGTGGATACATTAGTTAAGGAAAATGAGCTTTTAAAAGGTCAAATTCAAGCACAAGGATTTGCAAATGCTGCATTGCAAAACAAATTAAGAAGATTGACTGGCCAGAGTGTGGATACTAAGTTTGCAAAACCATCAATCTTGGGAAACCGCCTATTCAAACAATCAGAAAACCATCAGTGGTTAGACAACCAACTGCATTTAAATCTGAACGAGCCAAATTTTCTAAATCACGGTTTGCCTCCCAAGTTGTTGAGATTAATCATTTGTCAAAACCAGTCACTCCACATTCCTGGCCTAAGGAAAATGCATATGTTTCTGTTAAACCTCAACACATGATTATACCTGGTTCATCTAGGATTAGTTCGAAAACTATGTCGAAAGCGAGCTTTAAAAGTAAAGAATCTTCTGACAAAAATGACAAGTACAAGAACTATGATCTAGAAAATGCTAGGAAAAAGGCACTACTTCAAAAGGATGGAATTCTAGGTTCAAAACCTTGTGTGATACCTTCCTCTGTATTGCAAAACACTGCTAGTAGTAGCAAACCAAAACCTAAGAGTACTCAACAAACTAATAGGAATTGGCTAGCATCTAAGAGTAGTTGCGTAAATAATCATGTTGTAGGTGCTTTAAAATATATTTCAAAGGGAAATTCACTTGCAAAGGCACAATCGACTAAGACCAACAAACCCGTTGAACCAAAAGTTAAGATTCAGAAACCTAAGAAGTGGATCAATATAGGATGTAGTTTTTCTCAACCAGGTGATGCCCCCACATTTCATTCTGCTGCATCTAAAATGAAAACTTCTCCTTGTTCTAACCTTAGGTGGGTACACACGGGTCGAATTTTCAAAGCGATTAGTCTTAGGTGGATTCCTACAGGAAAGATTTTAGACATTTGCCCCAAAACTAATGTGAAATCCACAGAATCTATCCCTGAGACGAGAAAGGAAATAATTGATAGAGTGTGTTCTGGTGTCAAGAAGATAATTGACACTACAAATTTATGCTTCTAACATTCGGAACCCAATTACACTTGGGGATCCTTGTTCTCTGTTTTGTCTATTCTTTCTTTCTTTGCAGATTGAACAGGAATGGCTTTCGCATACTTCAGTACGAAACCCGCACTTCATCAATGGCTTCGGAACAACTCGGTTTCGGACCCGAGCTTAATGGTTATGGCTTCGAAATAATTCAGTTTCGGACCCGCACTTCAACAGTGGCTTCTAAGCACAAAAGCTTAGGACCCGCAACCAACCGTCTAAAGTTTCTAGATCATTCAGCTGCACCTCTTTCACTAAACCATCGAGATTTGGAAACCTTGATTGCTCCATTGTTCGATGATTCCTTTAAGAGTAGTGCACATCATGTATCAACTGTTTCCGCTGCTCAACCTGATAATATTCTTTTACCTGATACAACTGCGACTACATCAACAACCGTTGCACCAGCTGCACCTCCAATTGAATCTACAACAAGAAACGAACAAACTGCTTCCAATAACGAACATGTAGCTGATGATCAAAATGAACCAGTACCCGCACATGCAGATTATGATGGAAAAGCTTCCTTCAATCCATTTGCTCCGGCTTCAACCATTCCTGATATTGCAGAGTCATCTTCTAGCAATTTGGATCCATCTAATTTGCATGTTGTATATCAACATCACCCTTCGACACATCAATGGACTCAAGATGTTTACAGCAATTGATTCTCATGGGCTAGTTATGGTACTTCACACCTGTTTGGTTAATTGGACAAATGGGGTTACGCTGCCTCCGATTTTCATCGTTAACATAGTCTGTATGCTTCCGATTTCAAAGAAGGCATCGTGGGGGAAGATAGAGGAGTATTTCTTTGTGCTTGTTTGACTTTTCTTGATTTCCTTGCGAAAACACTTACTTTTCACGAGGATCTGCATTCAGGGGGAAGAAATGTGCACATCAGAGACGCATAATAGACTCACGGATCGAGCTTACAATTTTATTACTACTGGAGAGACGTCCGCAGAGATGATCAGTGGTTCAGTTTTGTGATTTTTGGTGTAATCGTTTCAACTCTCGCGGGTTGTTTTGTGTGAAGTTACCTACATATGATGTTTTAATCGCATTATGATGCCTCATACAGAGTCATACTATCGAGTATTCGTACATACACAGGTGATTATTATTTCGATAGACCGCAACAATCAGGGGGAAGAAGTATTATTTCATCTTTCGTGGTTTGTTTGGTGTAAAGCATCTACATATGTGAGAAGATCTTGCTGATTTCTTGCATGTTACCCCCGAATGAAGTTTCCGCATTGAACATAACTGTGATTAAGTTACTAGTCAGATTTGCTTGGTGTGGTTTACGGTGTTATCTACAAATTCCGCTGCGTACTTAAAACTTCAAAAGTTAGAAGACATGTTAACTACATCAAAGTTTCGAATCTGCTGAAGTCGGTTGTTAGTTTGGGGGGAAGTTGATTCAGAAACTTCGCCAAAAAGAAGTGGATGAAGAAGCTGCTAAAGACATGCAGCATGAAGTGGGGGAAGTTAATCCCTTATGTCGCCCAATTGAGGAAAGATTGATAAGGCGCGATCAGATCAAACGACTTGAAAGCTACATAGGAGCCAGACCTTCATTTCCGGTTCGACTTTATAAAAGACCTGATCCAGTCTTCACGTCCTTCGGTGATGATGAATAACATTTGACACGGGTACAATCATATTTCTTTATCATTTTCTGATTGATTTGTGATTACTCTTGGTGTGTGCAAACTTCTAATCTTCAAAACTATGTTCCTCTATTAAAACAAATCTTGATTTACATTGTCAAAATGGAACATGTTTTGAGGGGGAGAAAACTTTCACAAAATCATGAAGTTTGCACGCCTCACCACAATTCTCCAAGAATGAGTCTTAAAGAAAAATTGTTTTTTCATCATTTAGATTAAAAACTCATTTTCAAAATTCTATGATCTCTCGAATTAAAATGTGCAAAAAGGTTTCACAAAGTAAATGCTAATTCGAGGGGGAGAAATGAAATTTTTTGTCTTCCACAAATATTCTCAAAAGTTTCGCACATAATTAAAAACCTCAACGAATCAGACTAACGATTTTATTATTTCTTCGATTTTTTTCCACAATTATTAGTTTATTATTTCTTCATGGTTGTTGTCTAATCGTTACCTAAAATGTTTCAAATGTTTTCAACGGTCAAAAAGGGCATAATCAGAAACTAGGGCTTATGTAAATTATCGATTGGGGCATTTCATCTTGATGTGTTTAGTCTAATTAAACAGTTTATATAGATTTAGAGAACACTAAAGAATGCTCGATTGGTGTGTTTGCACGATTAGGAACAACATAGGTTGAAATCAAGTGATTTAGGGTTCAAGATGTCGATATATTTGCTGCTACTACTAGGATGTTTGATTGTTCAATATTCATGCATTATGATGCTAACATGCATGCAAAGCCTCATATCATAACCCCAAACCATGATAACAATTGGAGAATTTCGAGTGAAAGAATGAGTTAGTCTGTGATCTTGTGTGTTAATTTGAGAATTCTGAGCACTTAGGAAGATTTAGAATGAGTTTTTGATTCATCTGTATGCTTGTTTGTGCCTGATGCATTTTTTCTGTGTGCAAGTACATGTCATCCCATTTAAATTCAAAATATGTTTCGTGAAAATTTCAACAATTGTCAAAATGTTTCTTATGGAACATATTTTGAGGAGGAGAAAAGTATAAAACTGTTTCAAAACGATTTAGTTCATGAAGTTGCATATGTTCTTTTGATCTCTGCTGCACCAATCCCTCGTGAGTGTTTGTTTGAAAAGTATAAAATTAACTAGATATAATTATGCGGTGCTTGAGGTCTTATGACTCAAATGAGAGAGGTCAAAGGGCTAAGTGTGTCAAACGGCCAAACTTGAAGTAGGATTCAAATGATGAGAAACTAGTTTTTCAAACTCTACACTTTCGCTTTACACCAGTAAAACAAGTGTGGAAACCAAAGCAAAGTCGTTCAAAACCTTTCAAATTTTCAATATCTGGAATGCTTTGGTTTCATAAAAGAATGACTTTGAACATCCCAAATACGGAAGGTTTCCATTCATCGCAAATCTTCAAAAGGAACCCATGAGGTTCAACTCTTGATGTAAATCTTCTTTTTCTTTTGATTTTAAAACTCAAAGAGAAACACCAGGTTTCCCAAACAACTTTCAACGTAAAAAGAGTTTTAAAATTCCATTAATTCCACGAGTGGTATTTCTAAATGAAACAAAGGTTTTCAGTCCTCGATGGAATTCAACATCTTTTAGTCGGATTGACACAGCCTACAAATGGATTTCAAATTTCAGTATACAAAGGTTTTCATTCCTCGAGGTTGTTGTCTAATCTGATATTCAAGAATTCTTTGTTGTATGATACTTGATTGTGTTTTCTAAAACCTTGAGCAGAATCATCTCACGAATTTTCAAAATGTATTTTTTAAAATACGATTCAAAATTCTGCTCAGGAAGACTATCTCTCGAATAATCTTCATTATTTGAGGGGGAGTATTTTGTTAAAAGAAAACAAATTTTGTATTAAAAACAACGACTTGTGCACACTTTTTTGTGTACAACTCGGGTTTCAAAGAAAGGAAAGTGCCTTGCTAAACCATTCTTTAAAACAAAACGTGCACTTATCCTAAAAACAAGAAGCAAGTTCTCACACAAAGATTATCTAAAACTTCTTAATCTTGAGCAAAATTTATTTAAAAGTTTTCAAAAGGTTTTTCAAAACTTCTCAAAATTTTGCTCAAGATTTTTCAAATCTTTACTCCCCAATTCGCTCCAAAGTTTAAAAAAATGTCAAAACTGATGCTAGTTTTGAGGGGGAGTATTTAAATGTATAAAGTTTTAGTTACCTTGAAGCAAAATTTATTCAAGAATTTTTTCAAACTGAAATTTCTAAATCTTTCAAAATTTTGCTTCAAGAAGACTCCTTCCCTCAAACTTTAAAAAGTTTAAAATTCTCAAAACATATGCGAGTTTTGAGGGGGAGTATTTCCAAAACAAAATGTTCAAAGTCATGCTTTACGGCTTGTGCACACATAACAGTGTACAACCCGCACTTTGTACTTAAAGGACCCTGTGGCACGCATCAGTGCTACAATCCTCACATAAGGAGCGAAAGCTTCTTACTTTTGAGTAGAATTAACAAACTTTTCATGATCTCTACAATTCTGCTCAAAAGACAAGTATTTCACCTCAATTAGTAGTCACTTGTTGAGGGGGAGTACTTGACCAAAAACATCGTTCTCAAATCAAAAAGTTCTTGTTGATTTCTCCCCATAAGACTCAAAAAGGCATATTTTAATCAAAAAGTTTACAAAAACAACATTTGATATGCTATTTTTGAGGGGGAGAAGATGAAAAGTGATTAAAATATGATGTCAAAAGTTTTATCTTGTGCGAGCTCGACTCAGAATTGACCCACGAATTGACGAAACAACAAATGTTAGTATTCGAAAGGATTTATCCAAGTAGAAAGTACCGTTTCGAGAAACTCTTCTTAGACGTTTACTTTGACGGGTCTAACTTCCTTTTAGGAATGTTAACAACTTCAAGTTAGTTATTAGGGCTAGTTATCACCTAAAAACTGATAATGGATCCCTTTAACTAAGCAACGTAAACGTGTCCCTCGGGTATATGTCTATTAAGAGTGGATCAATTCAAAAGTGCCTACTCTTCCCGCATATGCAAATTTCTGAAAAACATTCATAAGCATATGTGGAGGGGGAGTCTTTCATAAGAAATCAAAACCCTCAAAGTGTTAACAAAAAGTTTTATACATATAAACACTTTGAGAGATTTTCAAACATTTGGTTGAATGGCATCAATAGGATAGTCATGGAGTTATAAGGTGACTAAGGATAGGAATAACCGTCCTATGATCCGCCAGAACCGGAGGGATCTACCCAAGGGCATCACCAATAGTTAGTAATTAGAAGTCCTTAGGTATGATCTGGAAAAAGGAGAAAAGAATGAAAGGGGAAAGAAGGGGTTGAAGAATTAAAAAGAAATGAAAGAAAAGGGTGAAAAGAAATAGCCCTCCATTTGTTCAACCTTAGGTCAGACACCGGGTTCAATTCATATGCTAC
Organism: Artemisia annua; assembly: GCA_014162995.1. Lineage (NCBI taxonomy): Eukaryota > Viridiplantae > Streptophyta > Magnoliopsida > Asterales > Asteraceae > Artemisia > Artemisia annua. Next base: position 30,379 of record LBNU01007883.1, read on the forward strand.
TGGTCGTTGCAAAGGCGACACCGGTATTGAAGACAAAGTCGTCATGGACCCAGTGACGCAATGCACCTAAACCATCTTAGCCACTCAAGTTTCTCTCAAAAGATACTTGTTTCATTCTCACGGAGAACCCTGCATAATCTATTGACCATTCACTACGAGTGTGTCGATATTGAAAAGGAGGTACTCTGCTCCACACCTCCGACGACCAAATTGTGCACGAATTGAGTCTAGAGCCACGAGATACATCAAAGATCTCTTAGGAACACACAATGCTTCCACACTAAGTGTCTTACATCATTGGACACTAAGTGTAAATTATCGAGTCCTACGCAGATCTTAGCAATCTGCCTTAAACGTTTATGAGGGATTTACTTATGTATTTCTCGAATGATTGAACGGAAATCCTGCCAGGGTCAACATCAAACAGCCCTGACAGCAGGTCACTTCGGTGATTCCTTATGGATTACGCTTAGTGTTTACGATGGTTTCAAACGGTCTACAGTCGTGGGGTGATCTCCAGCGACTCACCTAATCGTGGGTGTACTTATGTATGTCTGTGTAAGCCCTCTAGGGGGTATCCGATTAGGAACGGCCTTGGTAAGGATTAGAAGGAGTCTTCACACTATGCTGTCGACAAATTCTAATTTCCAAACCTGTAAGTACCGGATGTATTATTGCTAACTGTTTCAATGCAGGTACATCCACCATCTTGNACGCTTAGTGTTTACGATGGTTTCAAACGGTCTACAGTCGTGGGGTGATCTCCAGCGACTCACCTAATCGTGGGTGTACTTATGCATGTCTGTGTAAGCCCTCTAGGGGGTATCCGATTAGGAACGGCCTTGGTAAGGATTAGAAGGAGTCTTCACACTATGCTGTCGACAAATTCTAATTTCCAAACCTGTAAGTACCGGATGTATTATTGCTAACTGTTTCAATGCAGGTACATCCACCATCTTGAACACCAACCTCCACATGCTCATACTGACATCTCAATGATTAATTAAGCTCTCCTCAAAGATCAATGCATTGTATAAGTCAACGAAAGATTCTACGTCGATTGAAAGAATCTACAAAGTGAAAAGACAATGGTCTAATGCAAAGCAATGTTCAAAGAAGGATTCTACGTCAACACAAAGAATCTTTAACAAAGAAATGAGAGCTACGAATGTATGAAAGCACCCACGTCAAAGATGTATGAGCATGTTGGAAAGGCGCAAATCCACTGGAGACAAAGAAAGTGACGAATGGCAGATTACGACATCACTTGATCACTATCACATCATCAAAGACAAAGAACAAAGAACGATGAATCATTTATCTTAAGAATTTTTGAAGACGTCTAAAGCCGTGAAAGTCAAAGTTTAAAGACAAAGAAAAAGACGTCGAGCAACCTTATTAATCTTCATGACCGACCCTTAGGGGGAGATTGTTAGGAACACGTTTCACGTATTATCAAGTGTCGGTCATAGTTTATGTAATAGGTTGCTCTAGAATATTATTATGTTTAGCTTTATCAATGTTTCATGTTATTTAGTTCATGTTTACATGTTTTGTAAAGGTCTAAGGGCTATATGTGTAACAATGTCTAAGTCATGAGAAGCACTAGGCCACTAGTATAAATACTCTTGTAACCCTCCAAGGAGGTTGTTGGTTCTCATTCTATCAAAGTTCTTATTTTCATTCCAAGAGTTCCTTCCATTCTTTCTCTCTCTACTCTCTTTCTCTCTCTAACTTTCTCTCTCTAGAATATATGATCTTATGTTACAAAATGGTGACCTAACATCGCCTCATTCATCTCTGTCACACACGATATTTTTCCCAGAACCCTAATATCACACACACATGATATTTTTTCCTTTTTCTAATTTGATGTGCATGTTTCTTTTCTGATTTGATGTGCAGGTGCCTTTTCCTTGCCTTAATTCTGATCCAAAGACTAAAGGTACGTATTTAATCTTTTCATCAAAGGATAAAATCTAATCAATTGGATAACGTGGAACTGTTTATTTGATTGAATTGGAATGGTGATTTTAGTCATCACAATGGTATGACGACGAGTTGGTGTATTTTTTTGCCGGCAAATATTCTTTGTTACAGTTGTATTAGTTCCACGTTATGTAGCAGCGTATAGATGAATATCTAACAATATTACATACGAGGATATTCTATTACTTTTCATAATTATTTACTTATGTAGCGGTGCATAGCCAAGTAACATACGAGAATCTTGACTGGAGGTATAATAGCAGTTGTATTACTATTGCTTTTCTCACTGCATCAACTCCTTCAATGCTTCTTCAGGTATAGAGGCCTTACAACTTCTGATTATGATATTACTACGTTTATAGGCTCACTATATTTAGTATAATATGGTTGATTGAAACCATAACATGCTATTCATATCTTGAATAAACCTGATGCGTGTGGTTTGCAACCTACGCAATAGGTTTTACCTCTCAAGGGATCTTGAGAAGCTTGCAATCCCCACCAGGCAGTGTACCTGACCGATGTAGTATAATGTAGTGGCAAGTACCGGGGGATTGATCGTTCTCTCGGGGAATAGTGTCGTTAGGATTGAAAACTACTCTAATTTAGGTCTAAGGGTTGAGGGATGATTCTTTTTGTATTTTTATTTTTTATGAAAGCAAGTAAAATCTCGGGTATTTGGAAGAGTGGGCAGAATTAGTTGCTAGTCAACTAACCCAAATAACTACAATTGCAAATAAAATAAAATAACAAGAAAATTAAAGTGGTTGTGAAACTTATATGGAAAAAAGTGTGTTTACTTAGATTTCCTTACTCCCTAGCTATCTTTTACCGGTTAATTGGTTTGTTACAATTGTGTGGATGACGGGTTGTATTCCTTAATACCATTCGTAGGGCCGTGTACGATCTTCCATAACTCTATAAGTGCAAACTTCATTCTATAGCGACACGTTTAGTATCCAAACTATGAAATCACTAGTAATTACCTATGCATTAAATACAACCATATAATCGTAGTACACATCCGATTCATTTTTCTTAAGACGTTCAAGCAAGTTACCAATTGGAAGTTAGCCAGTTTCCTTAAGCCTAACATCGACATCACCCACCCACAACAATTAATAACAAACCAACAACAAGCAATCAATAGCTAGGTTTCATTAGATCTAAGCAAACACAAGAGAAACCTAGCCTAACATGTTAATTAAAAGACAAGCATAAGATATAATCATGCAACACATAGACATATTGAATGATTTGATGGAAGACTTATCTTTAATTAATCATAGATGAAACAAGGGTGAAAACCCCTTGAAAAAGGCTGAGAATTTGAGCTAGGGTTTATCCCTAAAGTTCTCCCAAAAGTTACACACTTAATGAATGAAAATTGGAAAAGTATATATAGATTTTACATTCTGACGGCGTCAGGTTATAGGTCCTGACACCGTCAACTCGCCGTGTCTAGGGTTGTCAGATCACCTAGATTTACTTCTGACGCCGTCAGCCTTTATAACTTTCTGGGCCGTCTCTCTTTAGCTTAACACCTGACGGCTTAGGATTTGTAACACCTGACGTCGTCAGGTGTAAATGTGTTGAGTCCTTCCTTGGTCGTCTAGTAGAGTCTGAATCCACTCCTTCATCTTAAGGTGACGGCGTCAGCATCCAAAGCCTGACGCCGTCAGGTAGGAATTCCAGCTTGATTTGAGACTTTGTCGTTTTCTTCACTTTTATGCTCCAAAAACGTCCAAAATGCAATGTTTTTGAGAATTCCCCCTGAAAGTACCTAAAATGACAAAAGGAACGATTTAAGGAAATATTTGATCATAAAATAACGATTTAGGGATTAAATGACCCCCTAAAAGCGTAACACTTTTCGCCTCATCAAAACCCATGTATAGTTACTACATTGTGATAAGCAGGTATTAGGACAGAGACAACACATGTATATAACACACATGACTTAATCAATTTTAATACCATATGTGGTCCACATGTCCTAATATGTTCAATGTAGTTAACGCTGGCAAAACATAACCACCTTTACTTTCTCAGGTCTCAGATGTAAAGATTGTGTGGGTCGACCGTCTAGGCTTTGGCATTCAAATCTATTCTCCCGATAATGACGTCTTTGAGGTCCGCTCCTATTCCCTAGAGAGGTTACAAATGAGAAAGGTGCAAAATCATCTTTCAATGGTATGTCCTAGAAAGCATGGNTTTTTTTTTTTGTTCCACTGTTGGTTTTACAAGTATAAAAACTTAATATCACTTAATGTCTTATAATATCATTGTTAGTCTTATAATCAAAATACATTTTTTTAATAAAATTGTTAATATCATGTAGTAATTATCATGCTTTCTTAATATCAAAGTTAATTTTTTTTAATACCACCGTAACTTTTTCTTAATATCGTAATAAAAAAAACAGTGATATTAAGTTTCTTTTTACTAATATCAACGTAACTTTTTAAGTAAAATCGTTAATATCATGGTAGGACTCATAATATTCTAAATATCATTGTAGGACTCATAATCAAAAACAAAAAAAGTGCACAGAAAAATCTGAAAAAATAAAAAAAAATAAAGAAGACAACAATAGTAAGGATCCCTAAAAAGGAAAAAAAAATAAAAAAAAAATCGTTTGAAGGGTCGATTGGTACCGTGATTGTTGCGTCATATCTTGATGGACGGCCCAGATCTATCCGTACGTCCGCACGAATTAAAAAAATCCGCACGTGATCCTTTGCCTATCTCTATACTATATATAACAGGAGGCGTTACACGTGTAATGCCACCTCATTGCCCAGTCATTGCCATGTAATTCATATCAGCCATGTTAATTAAAAATTTTGGCATTTACAAGATTCGAACCTGGGTCTAACAATCCACAAACAAGCGCTTCAACAACTGGAGCAAGCCATAATTTGTGAACAAAATACCAAAACAAAATTTATATCTAAAATAATATCTGATCTACAACAAAGTAAAATAAAGTTCAGTCTATTCATTATACGGAGTATTTTTTTTATCCCAAAACCCTAATATCGCTCATTCTTCTCTGTCACACACGATATTTTTCCCAGAACCCTAATATCACACACACACACACGATATTTTTTCCCTTTTCTAATTTGATGTGCATGTTTCTTTTCTGATTTGATGTGTAGGTGCCTTTGCCTTGCCTTAATTCTGATCCAAAGACTAAAGGTACGTATTTAATCTTTTCATCAAAGGATAAAATCTAATCAATTGGATAACGTGGAATTGTTTATTTGATTGAATGTGATTTTAGTCATCACAATGGTATNTAATATCACACACACACACACGATATTTTTTCCCTTTTCTAATTTGATGTGCATGTTTCTTTTCTGATTTGATGTGTAGGTGCCTTTGCCTTGCCTTAATTCTGATCCAAAGACTAAAGGTACGTATTTAATCTTTTCATCAAAGGATAAAATCTAATCAATTGGATAACGTGGAATTGTTTATTTGATTGAATGTGATTTTAGTCATCACAATGGTATGACGACGAGTTGGTGTATATTTTTTCCGGCAAATATTCTTTGTTACAGTTGTATTAGTTCCATGTTATGTAGTAGCCTATAGATGAATATCTAACAATATTACATACGAGGATATTCTATTACTTTTCATAATTATTTACTTATGTAGCGGCGCATAGCCAAGTAACATACGAGAATCTTGACCGGAGGTATAATAGCAGTTGTATTACTTTTGCTTTTCTCATTGCATCAACTCCTTCAATGCTTCTTCAGGTATAGAGGCCTTACAACTTCTGATTATGATATTACTACGTTTATATGCTCACTATATTTAGTATAATATGGTTGATTGATAACCATAACTTGCTATTCATATCTTGAATAAACCCATGTATAGTTACTACATTGTGATAAGCAGGTATTAGGACAGAGACAACACATGTATATAACACACATGACTTAATCAATTTTAATACCATATGTGGTCCACATGTCCTAATATGTTCAATGTAGTTAACGCTGGCAAAACATAACCACCTTTAGTTTCTCAGGTCTCAGATGTAAAGATGTGTGGGTCGACCGTCTAGGCTTCGGCATTCAAATCTATTCTCCCGATAATGACGTTTTTGAGGTCCGCACCCATTCCCTAGAGAGGTTACAAATGAGAAAGGTGCAAAATCATCTTTCAATGGTATGTCCTAGAAAGCATGGGAAGTAAAAAAAATACCATGCCATAGAGTTTCAAAAAGGAACTCAATTGAACAAGCTAGCTTCGAAACTACAGTGAGCTCGATCAAATTACGTTGTCCAAAGTTAAAGTATGACTGGAGCTTCATGGTCATTGTGCCAAACCTACTCTTTACGGGTCCACTTCTCTAGCAAGAGTTAAGATAGAAGCACATTTAAAGCCCTGGTGTGTCTTGAGTTTGAGGTTACCCTATGTTCTCTCATTTTGTGTTTTTGGATAGTTATGCTAATCTATGAGAACAACTCCATGCTTTTGAGCGCAACGATGCTTAGGATGTATTCTTTATATGTATTTCTCCAATTATTATATGTTCTTTCCATCACAATAGGCGCAGATTCTTTTTTTATTCTAAAGCCTTCAACGTGATGATGGCTTTCAAGAGTATGATCATAAAAGGTCTCCAGCAAGACTCCCCCCGCTGCTACTTGACTTTTTTTAGGGTAAAGCCACTAACATGCGTATTTACTGTATTTTTATGCATACACTCTGAACACTGTCTGAATAATGAGAATTCTCCCCACTATGTGTCTATCGTGTACATTTTAGAACACCTATTGACAGCATATTATTGGAAGCTAAATAAGGTTTCAAGTTATTTCAATGCATGCTCGAGTTAGAGATAAAAAAAAGCAAAGCTTTTGGGATATAACTACTGCAAATAGCCCATCAGTTAATGGGAGAAAAACCCAAAGCCATGTTGTTAAAGAACCTACAGCAACTCCTTCAATGCTTCTTCAGCTATAGAGGCCTTACAACTTCTGATTATGATATTACTACGTTTATGCTTAGGATTATTGTGACTAATGCAAGTTGAATACTGTGGTTTTCTGGTTAACTTTATATTTTCAGCCAGGTTTTGCTCATCAAAAACCGGAACTTGTGTGGCATTGAAAGAGACAGAAGCTGAACCGTAACAAAATCATTTGTGTCAAATAAGGTCTCTTTGATTTTATCAGTAAACTGAATTATTGATCGTAAACAGGTTTTTTTAACCAAACCTTGAAAGATATGCTAATCAGTATGCATTAATCATATGCAATGAAATTTGTTTGTTATTGTGTATTTATGATATAACATTTCTTGGTTTGTTTACCACGAGGGTTGGCAACACTCATACTACCCCTGATGGTCTGATGGGTTTAAAAACAAAGGATCCATGTCATTGTACAATTTTTATGACACATCATTTTACATCCAACCAGCACTAAAAATTTGTAACAAGCTATGACATGTATTGCCATAACTTTTTTGGTCTATTAGTACACTATTATACATGGGCATCTGGCTCACTGAAATAGATGTTCAACCAAGGGCGTTCCAGGTATCATTTGAATCTAAACATATAATGACTATTTAATTGCTACAAGACGATGGATGTGATTTTTATTGATTCACTTATTTTTATCAAACCCAATCTTGATTTGCAAATGATGTGAATTAGAGGCAGCCGTGTTGGATCAAGTTCTAAGAGAAGCTCATGCACATCCATAAGTGAATGGAAGAGTTTTATGGTCAGCATGGAGTCCACAACGCTAGTACATAATGTTCCTAACAAATAACAGCTTTAGGAACTTGCCCACAAGAAATGTCAAACTTTTAACAAGGTATGTTAGTATTTAAAGACATAGACACAAATATGGAGTTGTTTTCTTAAGGGCTGATGTCAAGAAACAATCATGTAGGAAATTGGTGTTGGTTTCTTAATCGTAATATAAACTACATTGTTGTTCTGACATTATCCTCAAGTAAACCAGTTAGTAAATATGGCCCTAATAAGAAGAGATAGATAATTAAAATGACGAGCCCTTATGTTCGGCAAAACATTGATATTTCAAGAAAGAGAATGGATTCATGACCGACCTTCTTTCGTTATAGAAAAATATGTCAATGATACCGGTTTCAAAATACAGTTGTATGAAACATAACTATTAAAATCAATTGCAACTGCTGAAATAATCACATCATCTAATTTTTAGTTACTGACACAACCAATGCCTCTATTGTTTCCAGAAAAAGGTAAAGATGTTGGGGCCACGACTGGAGCAAGGAAGAACTGGAACACCTTTATTCACCATATCGTGAGCTGTTATAACCTTACTGATATACTTATTTCAAAATTACTTATTTCATACACGGAAACTGCTACATTTCAAATTTACAGGTTGTGTAAAATGTCTATTGTTGATAAAAAAAAATATTGAAAAAATAGTATGCATCTGTTTGGCAGCCCTTGCGTTTGCTACATTCCAAGGTTGTAGAATAATTTGAACAACAACCCAAAAAAACCGTGCTGGATCAGAAAGAGTCAAAAGAACATATTATAATGGAATGCGTTTCAAAGGAGATGCATAATGATGAATTGATGATTATTGTTATTAGATATATAATATACAGATAGGTCGATATGGGTTTCTTTTTTATCTCAACAGGTCGATGCGACCAAGTTGTATTTTTTGGCATACAACCTCCGAATCTGCTTTATTTTTAGATTTACACTATCATTGTTTTGGTCATAATTTAATTTACTATAATAAAAAAAGGGAAAATGTGATCAACCCAACCCGACCCGCCCCTTACTATAATAGACTTAGTTTAACTAAACTCAGCTTTGACCCACTACCCAACCCGTCCAACAATTCTCTTTAAGAATACTAAAGCTTACAAACTTCTCACGTATTGAATAGGAGTTCATATTAACAAGGGTCTACTTGCACTTGGAAATGTTCATTAGTCTCCTTGCTGATGATAAAAAATGGAAAGAAGGTGCTCATGTTCCGTATCGATAAAGTAAACTTACTCGCCTTTTGCAGGTTGGACATTTTTTTATATGGAATAAATCATCTTTGTTTATTTAAGGTTTTAGTAGAAGTGTAGAACTCTTATGATAGATAAGTCCCTAGATTGTCACTTATCCAAAGACTAGTAATTTAGATTGTTTGTTTATATGATTAAAAGTTATGTTTATTTAGGCTAAGAAACATGGAAGTAAACATGTAAATGATGAGCAAGCAATCATGAACAAGATATATAAGCAAGAGATGACTGGTGATCACTCCTACAAATAACTATCCAACATATTAAGAATCCCTTTCGACCTATAATTCTCAATATATCAAATGCATTAAGGATGGTTCATAACAGAAGTATACATAAGCCAATTTCCTCACCAAGTTCGTTAGACATGAGATAAGGCATTAAACAAGATCATGGATGGGTTGATAAACATTTTGTTGACCAATTTCTACAAGGTAAACACCAAGTTGCCATAGACAAACACCTTGAAATAATACCAAAGTGGTAGACCCTTTCGACCTATTTCTACCACAGAGATACATCAAACATTCAACAATGATCCAAGCATAATCTCATCAATTAAACTTATGCATAGTATCAAATAGCAAGCGTACATTACATTGTAAACAACCATATATAACTACATCACCCAAATAAACATAAGAACGACTACTCTATTATCTTAGTAACGAAACACATATCATTCGACATAGATTTCATAAACTTCATAATATAATTCGTAGAAATAGAGAATTGTACCAACGTGATTACAATGAAAGAACAAATGGTTTCACAGAGAAAACTCTCTTGGCTCGTTCTCCTACCCTCTGTCACAGTAATAGGATTACAATTCAACCTTGATATGGTGAACTTGGTATGAGTTCACCAATATCACTTTTGTATACTTTCCCCTACTATTCTAGATGTTGCTTCTTTCTTCTGGTTCGTTCCTTCCAATTTATTGACTTCACTTGACCTAGTTTAACTCCAGAGTTCAGTAATTGTGGACAAGTGATCGACCTCACAATGAATGCAATCAATAACTCTGCCTTTGTAACTGACAAGATAAGTGCGCCGTACTCCGTAGAAAGTACGCCGTACTTCGTGTAGATTTAATCTCATTTACCCGCCAAGCAAGTACGCCGCACATAGTCATAAGACGGGCGTACTCGGGTCTTTCATATTTGTATTTTCATTCCAAGTCCTTCCTTTTATCGTAGTTGTTACTTTATCGTCCTTAAAGTGGTATTTCTAACTTCCTTCTCTCGTTTAATCCTGCAACCAGATTAGTGCCAATTCTACACAAATAACATGATATTCTATGCAATATAATAGATATATAATATTTAATCGATGGGATAAATATGTATAATAAGAGCGTTATCAAAGGGCCTCCTAAATGCTCCTAACGATCTATGACTTTGTGTGTGAGAAAGTTGTATGCCAAAATGTAGAAATTAGGGTTGTATTTATAGGCCCGACACAAGCTACGGCGTAACTCATAAATGTTTTACGACGTAGCTGGTGTAACATAGCATGATCTTACCCCTTAGCATTAGTTACGGCGTAGTTGGTAATGTTGTTACACCGTGACTCTTAATTAGGGTTTCTTATTACGTCGTAGTCTTCAAATGGGCTACGCCATAGCATCGTTCTTGGATCTTAGATCATCTCGGTGTCGTTGCTACGCCGTAACTCCATAAGTGGTTACGGCGTAGACACTATCTTTCAGGAAATTCAAAGTCTTGGATAAGCTACGTCGTAACTGTGAATTGTGGTTACGCCGTAGTTCTTGATTCGAGCTATTTCATATTTGAACTCCTAGCTACGGCGTAATAGAGAGTCTGAGTTACGTCGTAGCTGTGTTCAACATACTATGAAATTGTGTCATTGATGAGTTCTTTCCATTTTTCGCGTCTCTTTAGCTCCTATACTCATTTTATGACCTGGATACAAAATGTAACAAAATCAAAGTATATATCCATATAATAAGTGTAATAAATGAGCATATTAGGGGGAAATTGACACTTAAATATCAGAATTATTTGACGTCATCAAATATCCCCCCACTTGAACTCTACTTACCCTCAAGTAGACCTTATTAAAAGTATTTTTAAAAAGATATCCCCCGATATTACTCGGGAAATATGAGGTTAAAAATATCCTATGCTAGAATTTTTTTCAAAGCTGAACACCACTCGAAAGGGAAACTAACATTCATACTCTATATATTTAAAGTGTCAGGGGTGATCACTCAAAGCACATCATAGTAAGTATTTTATCATAGGCTTGGCGGTTACACAAATCTCCACCACTAGAGCTAAGGTCAAAACAATCCTAGAAGGCAATATTGGTGAACACAAATATGGTTAAGGGTGCAATGTCGTTACTAACATACCACGGCGAAGGCGACAAAGAACATCGATACATGACCGGAACGCCGGGCAAGACATCAATGCCTGCTTAATTCCCTCATCTAAGCATGATTCACGACTAAAGGGTAGGAATAGACATGGGAATACACGTAATGGGTGTAAAATGAAAAATAACAAGCAAATAGTCTAAGCCTACAACTAAGTCATCATTGTTTACCATTCGCCCAAAGTCCAAGCTTCAAAATTCAAGTACCGGATCATAGCAAGTAAGTGTCCATTAGTGGATATCATGATAGACACGCTACTTGGTCTTCATTTTGGTGTAGAAATATCACCAACTTTATTCTTTAAATGTGACCGAAGTGGCCTTTTCGATACTAAGTCTTGATAAGCTCATAATCCTGGTGCTACACAGGGGTGCACCATTTAATTCAACTATCTACATACAAAAATTCACATATTTTTTTAATCATAACTACAAGAAACTTTACATCCCCCCACTTGAGATGAACAATACATTGATTTTGGGGGGTCTTCAAATGATCTTCAAAAATATGTCTTTGACGTACGCGTGATTCCCGAATTTCTCTACTTAGACCTTGAACTTGGGCAAACAATGACTTCCCAATCATAAACAAAGACTACACGGTAGGCTAAGGTGTATAGGTGTATCGAAACAAATATAAAGGGGTATGAAACGAAATGATATGGTCAAAAGGGTGTATCTAGGGGTATCTTGCACTAAAGGTGAGTGCAACAAAAGAGTTTAACACAGGGGTCGAGAAATCAAGGAGACTACTCGATAAAAACACACATATAAGGCTGTTTGGGTGATAATCCTAAAATATTGCCTTCTTAAATTGTTTCTCCCAAATGCATCGAGATAACTCGACACACTACTCGTCTATGATCCCAAAATAATGTAAAAGCAAAGTTCTAAAGTTTACAAACTACCGGCACACTCATAATTTGGTGGATTTGAGGTAAATCAGTGGAAATGGATAGGCTAAATCTCACAATGGAAATTCAAAGGTTAAATGTGCTCGGCTAAGGTCTATTCTAGTTAGGTTAGGAAAAACATGTCAAAATTTTAAAAATGGCATAATTTTTCAAAATAAACTAGAAAAATAAGGGCAAAATAAAGTTCAAGGTAATTCTACTCCCGTCCCCCCCACTTGAAATGTACAAAGTCCCTTATGTACCAAAAATTAAGTAAATGTGAAAAGAAAGTAGAATTAGAGCGAGAACTTCCTTGAAATTTGCTCCATAAATGAAAGAAGGATCACGAGAAGTCTTCGTGCCTTCGACTTGCCTCCTTGAGAAAACTTCAATTCCCTGAAATCACGGTACTACCACAAGCATAAATCTATAAAAACAAAATAAAAACAAGAAAAACCTAACTCACTTCAATTCCCTGAAATCACGGTTGCATTTAGCATGTGCAACAAGCCTTTTAAACCACTTAGTGTCCCAAGTGGACGAGTGTAGTCTCGTGAGGGTTTACAGGGAACACACCCACAATGTTCATTTAATTACTAATACAAGTTTGGTATGTTTTAAAAATATTTTCAGGAATTTTAATTCAGAGAGCTGTTACGGTGTAACCATATGATTGAGTTACGCCGTAATTAGTTAAAACCTGGAGTTATAAGACATGAAGGAAACAAGTTACGGCGTAATCATAAGACCAAGATACGCCGTAACTGATGATCCGAGAGCATCAGTTTCTGCAGTAAACAGATTTTCTCAATTCTTCTTGCTCCAATTCCTGCAAAAATACAAGACAAACATACAAACCAACAAAAGAAAAGAAAGGGATAATACGGGTTGTCTCCCGTAAGAGCACTTTTGTTTATTATCGAGTCTTTAAGTTAGACTCACTCCCACAGGTCACCAATGGCTATTGGTCATTTCGTGGACATAGCAATCTCCACGTTGTATCCACTCAATAAGTTTCTCATCCTTTTTGTATTCGTCCCCAAGCATAAGGCAATCATTGTAAAACTTTTTAATCTTTTCACTTGGGTAGTTATAACCATTAGCCTTGTCATCATCGAGAATCATAACAAAAGTATATTTTCGTTATTCAACTCCACTTGCACAGGTTTACTAAATATGAATAAATTAACCCAATTATAAAACACAATCAAATGATGCATCGTTTGAAAATAAAACAAATGCAACTATTAATAATTTATTTTCGATTCAATAAATTATGAATATTCAAAAGCTAGGTATGAAGGTAAAAGAATCTTGATGCAGTTATCTATCAAGAGCTTGCATTCAAAATTACAATCTTTAACGTGAATATATTGATTAACATGAGGTTCAAAGAAAATGGGTTTGGTAAAATTAATCTTTAATTGTAATGGTGATTTAATAATAATGCAAATCGGTAAAAGAAACTATGGATAGCTTTGGATTTAGGGATATGATCTTGTATAATTTTATTTAGAACCTACAACTCACGTAATATTGTCCTTTATTTCTATGTTTTTGACTTTTCCGAAGAGCATGGGGTGGGAATGGAGGAGGCGTATTTCTTGATTCTTAGCTTTCTCTACATTTTGAGAAGAATGGGGAGAATGGATACGATTCCAACTTTTACCGCCTTATTTCCATTCCCAGTACCAAACTAAGGAAGTGATTCTCATTCTCTTTCCACCTTTTCCAGTCCATCCTATCAAACATCCGTATCAAATGACTAAAGCGTTCTATTTTCTTCTCTTCATCAACTCTGATAAGGTGACTCTAAGATTTTCATCAAATTTTATCATGATTTTTCATCATCTTTTTTTGATCCAGCCATTAGATTATATTTTTGTTTTTAGATCTAGGTTCCTTTCTTTTTTCTTCAAGTTTTGATACCAATTTTCACCGTTAAAAATTCATTAATACCAAATTCATATATCCGTTATCACTGTTCACTCACTATTCTAGGTTATTATTCCATTGATTTTCGTCATTTCCTCTTTCATTTTCTTCATGTTTTTCATGTAGTTCTATTTCATTCCTTTACTACCACTTGTTTTAACATTAATCATGTCAGATCCATCTCCAAAACCTCCCAATCTTAGTATACCCGCTAAACCCCTTTCTGATGTTATTCACTCTAAGAAATCTGGTAATAGTCTTGTTTCTAAATCATCTCATAGGAGATTTAAGAAGAAATCTAAGAAGTCAAACAATAAGGTTAAGCTAGGTATGAGTTTGGGTGCGAAAGGTAATGAGGAAGATGAGGTAGAAGATATGGAAGTTAAGGAAGCTGTATGTGAAGACGGACAAAATGGGAAAGGGAAGTTGGTGCTAAGACTGAGGTACCATCTATTTTTAATGGTGAAGGGTCATCTTTTGGTGCTACTACTGCTAATATGAATATGGTTAATGAAGGTAATTCTCTTCCTACTAATTTCAATGTTAGTACTAATCCTTGTTTTAGTAATAATGTTAATGAAGATGGTGGAAGTAGTGTTAAGAATACTAATGATAATGGCAATAACAGTGGTAAGAATGTTAATTATAAGGGTTGGGATAGTGCTAAGGTCGAGGGTATACAAAGCTATGATGGTCAAAATAATGATGCAGTCAATAATAGTGATGTTGAAATGAATGATAAAGCTAGTCCTAAGAAACCAATGTCATTTGCTAGTGTGGTGCCAGGTTTATCTAGTTATGGAAATAACAAATTAAGGTATATTCCTGTATCTGTTAATGAAAAGGGGTTGAGGTTTGTTGATTTGGATCCTGTTATGGAGGATGGGAGTAAGAAATGAGGCTTGACTTTAGTCGGATACTTTGTTGGTTATAAGATGAGTTACAGAGAGTTTCTAGGACATTTAAGAAGGATGTGGAGACCGTATCAGTTAGAGAGTATTATCGTGAATGAAGGAGGCTTGTACTTTTTTAATTTCAAATATGAGGATGGGATACAAGCTGTGATTGAAAATGGTCCATGGTTGGTTGATCAAAAACCTCTTTTTGTTCAAAAATGGGAGGCTGGGTTGTGTCTTACTAAACCTGAACCAAAGAAAATTCCTATTTGGGCTAAGATCTTCAATGTTCCTCTTGAGTCATGGAATGTGGAGGGTATTAGTAGGATTGCTAGCCGTATAGGGTCTCCCATTATCATGGACAGAATTACAGCTTCTATGTGTGAAAATGCCTATGGTAGGGCCAATTTTGCTAGAGTTCTTGTTAAGGTTGATGCTTCTAATGACTTAGTCGATTCCATTGAAGTATGTTACAGAAGTTTGGGTAAGTCAATGATGTTGGATGTTGAATATGCATGGGTCCCACCAATGTGTTCTCACTGCAAAGTCTTTGGTCATAGTTTTGAAAAGTGTGGTAATAGAATCATTACTCAGGAAGAAGTTATGAAAAGGAATGAAAATAAGAATGTGACAGAGAAAGGGGCAAGTAGTTGTTACACCCCGTGCCCTTTTTTGACATATTCATAACACTAAAACCCATTTACTTGACAAACCATTATACATTCTTCACCATAACCAACAAGGACATAACTTGACACTTGCTTACATGTTACAAACCATTAAATGACTCACGGGGGTGTCAACATTGACTTGAGCTCGGTATTCTACCTAGATCCTACTTTCTTACCTAAATCCTTCTAACCTTTCGCATAACAAAACCTTTATCCTTAGCCAAGCCTTCCGTAATAGCATATAAACCTGCAAAATGGTTAGACAACTAAACAATAAGCTTTCGCTTAGTAAGTAACCCGACGTAAAACATGTATCATACACATATTAGCACATACGCATCATGATCACTTACATTGCTTCCATACCATAACATTCAAATCGTACCACACAAACCTTCATCACATAAGCTACAACAAGGTCTCATTCGCAATAGCCAAAAACATGCTTAGCTAGTCATAACTAGACACCACTTTCCTAACTTTCAACCATTACCCAATCCAAGTGCTAAACTTGTCAAAATCATAACACACATATGGATAACACCCATATAACAGATGTTTTAGTACAAGTTACTTGCCTTAGCTTCCAAAGCTAAACTACTATAAAAAATACCACCATCATCATCTTTCATCATCACCATCCATATAAGCATCCTTGGTTAACACCATAACATACAATCAAATGATCATAATCAATGGTTTATACAACCAGCAACTTACCTCTAATACCTCTAATCATCATATAATCATACATAGATTATGTGATGATCAAACCCATAAACTTATTAACTTTAAACCATAATAAATCACCTCATAATTACTATAACTTCTTATATGACTCATAAACATCATTTACCCAATTCCCTTAATTACGGTTCATGAACCCTAACTTCTTAATTCACCAATTAAACTCAATTAAAGGTTTACTTACCTTAAAAGATCATTGCTAGGGCTATATCCCTTTGAAGAGTATCTTAATATTTCTTCAATTGATCATCAGGAAATCATGAATTTGCCTCCTCTTTTGTTCTAAGCCGACATACACACACAACACTTATCCAAAAATCCTGGAATACTCTACATAACTAGATACTTATCTAGTTAGTTAAATTAGTTTAGGCAAGTGGTACATTAAGTCTCTCAAGTACTATTATTTCTTTCTTTTGTCACACTAAACTTTATACACATTAATACTTGACAACATTAGTCCCTTAAGTTATGCATCATAACTTCCAAAACTATGTTACACATTCGTTGACTATCAAATTGACCATCGGTTGACTGGCAAATCTCGTTAAGTCCTTAGTCAATTCCATCTAGGGTGGGGCTTATTTGTATTTCGGGAAACGGGTCTAACAGTAATGAGGGGAAAAATAATAAAAATTGCAAACTGTCAATAATAAGAATAGAGCAAAAGTGATGGGTGATTCCAACAACAATGTTAGCCAGAATAACATTGAAACAAGTTATGGTAGGGGTGGGTATAATGGTAGAGGTGGATACTATGGAAGAGGTAGAGGTGTAATGAGTGGTAGGGGAGGGTATAGCTCTGTTGGTCCAAGTGGTACTGCTAAAAATGTGGGTGTGCAAGAAGATCCTGCAAAGGAGAATTTAACCAAGAAAGCTGCAAGTAATGGAAGCAATGAACAAAATTATAAGATGAAAGTTATAGTTAATGAAGAGTTAAGTAACCAGAAGAAGAATGTTGAGAAGAAGAATGCTGAGAAGAAGAATGTTGAGAAAAAGAATGTGGGAAGCAATAACAGATATGTTGTTTTAGAAAATGAAGTTAAAGATGAGGAGAATATCAACCTATGGCAGGAAATGAAGATGACAATTGATCTATCTTTTGATTTGGGAATTCCTTGTTCTGAAGATGAAATTAACTTGTGGTCAAAAGATGTTTATGATTACTATAAGCAGAAGTGTGCTGCCCTGGAGAAAAGTAAAAAGAATACTCTGTGCAGAGAAAAGCTTAAGGTGTTGGAAGACAGAATTGTTGAAGCTAATAGAAATATTAACCAAGTTGTTATGGCAAAGGCCAAAAGTCTTGTTGATAGCAAAATGAAAGCTGAGAAGCTCAATAGGGAACAAGCACTTACTAGTTTATATGATGAGATTTACAGAATTGAAGGGGACAAAATCCATGAGTTGGTTTGGGAAAAATAGATGGCTGAGGTGGATCTCTTCATGACTATGAATCTCACTCTTACTGATGAGATCAAAAGACAATGGACTGATGAGATGATTGAAGCTTATGAAGGTATTATTGATGAAAGAAGAATTATAGTGAGGTTATGGATGAAGTTGCTGAGGATACTTCTGCTCATGCTTCCTTCATGACCCAGAATAATGTGACTAATGATGCTGATGTATCAATGACTGAGATGCAGAGTGATACTGCATCATTCCCCTCATCTTCTTAATGATACTAAAAATTGCTTCATGGAATGTTAGAGGTATGTCTACTACCTCTAAACAAGATGAAGTAAAGTCTTTTATTAATGAGAATAGTATTAGTATGTGTTCTATTATTGAAACCCACTTAAATAAAAAGATTGTGAGTTCTGCATGTAGCAGAATTTTTGGTGTTTAGGATTGGGTATCTAACTCAGTGGATAGCAATAAAGGATGTAGGATTGTTGTAGGTTGGGATCCTAATGTTCTTAATGCTAATCTACTTAGTCAAACAGACCAAGTCATGCACTTCTTGGTTAGTTGGTTACTACTACTTCTTGTCATAAAAAGATGTATTTATCTTTTATTTATGGTAAGAATGACCCTAAAGACAGAACTGCTTTATGGAACAATTTGAAGAATCATTGTATTGCCATTGGTGACTCTCCTTGGCTCATGCTTGGGGACTTTAATGTTACTCTACATGCTGATGAATGCTCTGATGGTCTTGTTAGAGACTGTGGTATTCAGGATTTCAAAGATTGTGTTGAATATTTGGACATGGAAGACTTGTCAATGAATGGTATGTTCTTTACTTGGATCCAAAAAATGAAAAATCTTGAGTTGGGGATTTTGAAAAAGCTGGATAGGGTAATGGGTAATAGTTACCTTATGGATTGCTTTACCAATGCTTATGCCAGTTTTCTTCCGTTTGTTTCTTCTGACCACAGCCCTGCTGTGGTCTTTTTCCCTAATGTTGATGGCAAAAAAAGTAGATCATTAAGATTTATGAATTACCTTACTGACAAGGAGGATTTCTTAGATACTGTGAGAAGCAATTGGAATGTGCTAATAAAAGGGTATTCTATGTTCATTCTGGCCAAAAGACTTAAAGCTATGACAGGCATATGAAGGAGTTGAATAAGAAGAATGGTAATGTTTTTGATAAGGTCAATGTTCTAAGAGATGAGTTAAAGAAAGTCCAAGAAGAGCTTGATAAGGATCCTAATAATGTTGCACTAAGGGAAGAAGAGCTGATCTATACTGCAGCCTATAGAGAAGCCACTTTGGGTGAAGAAAAAGTCTTAAAGCAAAAAACCAAGATTAGATGGTTCAAAGAAGGTGACCATAATAGCGCTTATTTTCACAATGTGGTCAAAGGTAGAAGAAACAGAAGCAGAATTAGTGTTGTTAGCGATGAATTTGGGAATAGGTTTCAAGATAATGAAGTTGCAGGCCAGTTTATGGCTCACTTTCAAAAATTTCTTGGCACACATGATAAAGTTTTTCCTGTGGATGACCCTGATGGTTTGTTTATTAAGAAGATTAGTGTTCATGATGCTTAATATATGGTCAGAGAGGTAAATGATGATGAAGTTAAGGCTGCTCTATTTGATATTGATGACAACAAGGCTTCGGGCCTAGATGGTTTCACATCCAAGTTCTTCAAAGCCTCTTGGAATGTTATCAGATCTGATGTCATTGCAGCTGTCAAAGAGTTCTTCAGGAATGGTAAAATTCTTGGTGAGTTCAATGCTACCATCATTTCTCTTATTCCAAAATCCAAAACCCCTATTAGAGTCTCTGATTACAGGCCTATTGCTTGCTGCAATGTGAGGTATAAATGCATCAACAAAGTAATTACTAATAGGATTAAAGTAGTCATGAATGAGCTTAATGATAACAAACAAAGTGCCTTTGTGGGTGGAAGGCAAATTAGTGATAACATCCTTTAACACAAGAGCTGATGAATGGTTTGCTAGAAAGAACAAATGGAGGATGTGTGCTTTCAAAATTAACATCCAAAAGGCGATGATACTGTTAGTTGAGATTTTCTCTCAAATTTGCTCTAGAGAGATTTGGTTCTCATCTTACTATGGTTCATTGGATCATGGAATGCCTCACCACTGCCTCCTTCTCTTTATCCGTTAATGGTAAGTCTCATGGTGGGTCTCTTTATCCATGTGATTTACCGTAAAAAGACTGATAACTTAGGATGGATGAAGCGTCTTACGTTTATTGGGATATTATGACTTACGGCGCACGACTCACGAGCATATATGAACTTACGGATGCTTTGACATATCAAAATCATCTTAAATTATATTTTTGACTACGTTTTAGCACTTTTCCTTCGAGTACATTTTCTATAAGGGAGGTTTTATTAAAAGCACTAGCAAAAGGTAGGGAAAAATATTTGTATATCTAATCTATTTAAGATAACTCTTATTTTCTTAATACAAATCATAATTCTCGCTTTGTGTCATTCAAGATGAAGAACGAGACCGATGGTGTTAGCTAAAAAATAGGGAGATAGGAGAGCTCCGGATTACGCTATTCATGGTGCATAACAGAAACAACCCCTGACACGCAATTGAAAACCCGCGCAAAACTTATTACATGCTCCGGTTTATTGATTAGTGCGAGTCACTCAAAGCACTTGTCAATCGTCCCTTTTTTAAGTTGCAAAGATATCAAGATTTATGCTTTTTCATAAATTAAACTAAAACACCTCGTCAACCGTAAAATAGAGGACTTCCTCGATATGAGAGGTGACATGTGATGGTGTACTTATGTATCTCCTATTCGTTTATTAGTAATCTAACTTGCAATAACTTTCTTTATTTCGTCTAATAAAGCATCTTTCTATCTTAATCAATTAAACAACTCATATAAATAAATCGTCTAACAAAATACCGAGAATATCGTTCATTATATCCTTGTAATCATCAATTTTTGAACTACGTTCGCAAGATTAAAGATTTAATGACGTGGGAAAACTTTTTCTTATCCAAAAAGTTCTATGACAATACGATTCTTGTGTACTGTGTGTATGAAATTTCACTTCGAAATGGAAGTAATAGGAGTCCTACTCATTTGAAAAAACAACTCGCAATAATTATGCATTTACGTTGCACTTTCTTTTCCAATACGAGTTTGTGTATAAGTATCCAACCATCAAGGTTTCATAACATTATAAACTCAGATATAGCCACACAAAATCTTCCAATAGAATATAAAATTATAAACTTCAGATATAGCCACACAAAATCTTTTAGTATCCAACCATCAAGGTTTCATAACATGAGAGTTTTTAAAATAGACAACGTTTCATACATGATTAACAGTCAAAATGCTTCATTTGCCAAAATTAGATAGTCATGGCAATACTAAAGTAGTAGAATAAGAAAACCTAAACAAAAGATAACATGAAGACGTTCTTAGCTTAAACAAAAGATAACATGAAGACGCCATTGTACAAAAAACATCCGTCCTTTGTCTTCAGTTTAATGCATATTCATGACCTAACTCCTAGTCTTCTACTTCTTGATCACTCGAATATGAAGCACGTTGTCTTTCACATGAGTTATCTTACAAGTATCTCCCATCTTAACTTTATTATCTTTAAGGAATTTAGACCATTCTGATCCTACAATTCTTGGCTTCTGGGAATTCCTGTCCTTTACCATACTTACCTTCACTTGCCACTCTCCTTTTTTGTTCTTCACTTTTGCACACCCTTGATCACCGATTCCGGTTTCTTCCCCAAATTGCCTAGTAAGTGGCTGTAATAAATAATTTGTCAATATTTTATACTCCCATATAATATAACATTAATATTAATAAATATTAATTAGCATGGCCGGATTTGAGGGAGTGCAGAGTGATCGACGGCACAGGGCCTCCACTTTTTTAGGGGCCCCAAGATTGTGGACATAACGAGCTGTTTTAGTTCGATTTGTGGCATAAAACGTTTAATGTTGTGTGTTAAAATGTAAAGTCATTTGATCTTACAAAAAAATATTGAATGTTTTTTGAATAAGAATCAAGCTATTTTGAACCTTTGCGTGTGCAGGAACAGAAGGTGAAGACTGAGGAAGATGATGACTTTGTATCATCATACATATTGCCCCCTATAGTTTTAGGCTTTTACGTATTTGGTCCCATCTTTGTTATTTTATTTACAAATAGGTGTAAAATGTTTACAAAGTTATTGGTTTTGAGGCGTAACGGGCACGTGATTTTGATGGCCAAGTGCGTTGTTTTTATGCTGGTAAAAGACTTTGGTTTTATTTGTTTACCACTATATTAAAATTGTGATCGTGTTTTCTTTAAAAGCATAAATCTTCTGAGTTTTGAAAATATATATAGTGTAACCACGGCACATGATCTTTAAAATTCACAATATGACCTTTTGGTGAATGGTTATACTTCTACACGATCAAGGGCCTATTAACAATTTTTGGCACAGGGCCCCCGAAATCCACGGGACGGCCCTGTTAATTAGTAACATGTTACTTACTAGTACACGATCAGTAAAGTAAGATTTCTGGATAATCTTTGTCACGGAGCTCTTCTTGTTCGTGTTCTTGCTCTTGTTCATGTTCTTGTTCTCTGAATCATCGTCAATGGTTTCTTTTGTAACATTTGTAGCTGTATCAGTTGTGTTACATAGACTAGGTGGTTGTATGAGACATCCCTCGGGCCCAAAGAAAATGACTTTAAAGTGTGTATTTGGATGAGGAGACTTGAGCAAAAAGATTAGAAAGTCAAATTTTTTTAGCCGGTTTTCTTTCATGAAATTAAACCAACCATCCACCAAGAAATGCTGGTCTTTGATCTTTGCGTATTTTACATTCCATTTATCACCAGACATTGTTTCGAGCATCATGGTTTGTGTCTCATTTTTGCCATTTTTGCCTTTCTCAAAATACTCTATGGCAAAAGCAGAAGGTAATTGCTGCAAAACATATACAATAATGCAATTTAAATAATATAGTACGCATAAAAAAGGTGTATGTTTGAGAAAGGGAAAAAGATGGACTCACGAGAACGACTTCTGATTCCATGAGTAATACTTTGAAGAAACCTCCACTTTGCTTGTTGAAGTTCATTTTCAGGCTGTGTGTATATTGGGTTTTTAGTCGTGTTAAACAAACATTTAGGTGTAATATTTATAGACATGGAACTTAACGAGTTGCCAACTCACACAAGTGGGCACTTTTAATTACTCTTAGAAAAAACAATAAATTAATTACCGATACCATCAAAATTCATTGCTAGTTTACCGATTATTACCCAAAATTTACCCTTTACCGTTATTACATGAGTACTCGTGAACGAGATTTTATAGCGGCAGATAGTTTTAGTGATAAAAAAAGTTTATAGGCTATAAACGAAAAATAATAAAAGTTTGAGGATTTGGGGATTAAACATAATGTTTTGAAACCCGGTTCGACAGTTTCGGTCGAAAAACAGGTCAATTTAAACCAGGTAACCCTGAAGGGTTGGGTCAAAAAACGGGTCAACCCGCCGGGTTTGAAGCATCCAGGGTCAACCCGATTTTCGATTTGTATTAATAGTTCCCTTTTAAAACATATGTTTTCAAAATTTTCTTTTTTAGTTTCAGTTTTTCACTTATTCATAATTAATTGTTTCAACATTTCATTTTTAATTTTTTCCACATTTCACTTTGACTATTTTTGTTTTATAGATAGTGTAAACGAGGTGGTTAGTCCGCGCTTTGCTGTGTGGTGTTTTGCTAAAGAAGGAATTTAGTTAGCTAAAAAAGAATATTGATGTTTTATTACGACATGATATTAACATCCTGTGGACGTTAGCGGATGTAAAGCAATAACAGATACTCTTTGATCACTTATTGTCGTCCCTACCAATATATACACTCTAAAAAATGGACCATATCAATACAATAGCAATCATGTTTACCTTAGTAGAGGTAACCGAAGCAGACAAAAGGACCATGGTAAAAACGCATTTCCATTCCACCATAATAGTAAACCTACACCCATAATAATTTCGAGTTACCAACCAATACTATATAGCATAATGATGTTCAAAAAAAAAAAAACTATATAGCATAATTACCATTAAAACACTCATCAAAATAACAATGGTACAGTGTTATGATGTTACCAAAGATTGTGACTGCAATTTGAAACTCATCCTTTTGGCACTCTTGTCCCTATATTAGTATGCTATTAACATTTGACAATTTATCATTCTTGTTGGCCCTTTGTGGTCCGGATTTTGCTGGTGCAATTTCACCACTCGATTCCCCAACACCCATTGTGGCATCTTTCTCAATGACGTCATCTTTGCTATTCATTCTTCACGGTACCTGGCGATCTTATATTTCTCACCTTCTTCTCTTGTGATATTTCTGCGGTCACTGGCTTCAGTACTTGAGTAATCAGCCCCTGCCCGGCAGCTGACCAAAGGCATAACCCTATCCTACTAATCCCTGATATCATGTGCTTTTCTCTGACCATCATCCAGCAAATGCAGACTGCATGCATACCAAGCATCCCATTCTGAGCACCAGCCCTCATGGCCATCCGCCTGAAGTTGCTGTTGTTGCTACAGTCTGATGTTGCATGTAAAATAAAATTAGTATAACATTTTTAATTTCCTTGTGACCATAACATTTTTAATTTCCTTGTCACCGTGGCAACATCTTAATTTTTTCTTATCATATCAGATCTCCACAAAACATCACTATCTTCTTCGATTTGAAACATGAAACAAAAGAGTCACTTTAGTACGCAAAATAATTTTTGTACGCTGTTGGGTCAGTTAAAGTTTGTCTCCTATCGCATGGACTAACATCTTACATGAAGTACATTAAACTGACTTAAAAAACATATTAATAACTCAACCACACACTATTATCTTCAATCGCCGTAACTAAAAATTCACCATTACCATGTTTCACATAGTCATGATACCACCACGACCCATCTAAAATCCCACTGGAACCCGGCCCCATTGCATTCCTTCTCACAATCTCCTTTTATGGCTTCCAATACGGATAGATAATTTTCTTCAAAATAGTTCTACCCATTCTCCTAATTCACATATTAATATCACCACCCCGATGAAATATTGCAATATGATAATTATAACACAAAAAATATACCAGTGAACTTACAACATCTTAAAAAACCCATGCTTGTAAAAAAGGCACCAGTGATAACCTACTTAGTGCATTGATATTTATGTGTACCTGTTTAATTGTCAGAAAGTCGAGGTTCCTAGGAAGTTTCAAATTATCATGTTTTTCGTGTTAAATAGATTACCGTACGACTCATATCATTATTAGTTGAGTTTATGTAATTATCATAGATGCCATACAACCATCCCTTCCCCTCCTAGTCCAATATTCTTCCCCTCCTTCCAGGCCCTAAAAACTTTGCTTCCTAAGCATACTAAAACCCGTTACAAAAACAATTCGGACATTCCTAAGGGTTGAAATACTAATGTCACTATATGTGTCAGTCAGTGTACATAATACGTTCTATGAAAAGATGTGCATTACCTGTTTTTCCCACTATGCAGTAACTGGAGGAGGAAACATAATAGCAGCTCTTGAGTCAGGAGCTTTTTCGAATAACTGAGTTCCAGAGTCCTTGCTACCATTGAGACTAACGAAGAAGAAATTCACTCAGATTTTGACGGAATTGAAGCAATTATATTTTGAAAAGCACATAAACTTTAACATCTGAGACTAAATTGTGCATTTGTTATAAGATTTTATCAATCAGGCTTCTTATTCACTATCTTTTGAGTCGAGCATTACTCATGTGATCATTCAATTTTTAGTCCTACAAAGATGATGAAAAGAACAATGTAAGTACAACAATAATCCCTTTTCCTCAAATAAACTAATTATTAATCCTTTATAGATAACAATAAAAAAATTGTACTCGACTTTCACCATGTTTGACATGTTTTTTGGGTGTGTCAGTCTATGTTAGCCCGTTAAGAATTCCCAAATCCCAAACCAACCCATTCATAAGTAAATTATCTATCGTCATAAATCATAGTTTGTACATGTTTGTCAAGGTTCCAAAAGACATGGTTTTTGAAAGTATTACAATAGGACTCAAAATGTGTCACAAAACAATAAAAATTATATTACATAAATACTCTGAAAATGATGTTAGTGCGTCATACCTCGATGCAATCTCCAAGTAAATCAGAAGGTTTTTCTCCGGCAGCTAAGTTCCATTCTACGGTTAAGATCCTAGATAGCAAATCAAAATCCAAAGAGTTCATTTGTTATCACGCATTTACATTACACATTAAATATAGTAAATGTAGTGATCTGTTAATGGAATCACCTGCCCAGTTGAATTCTACAGATGATAGCGGATGAACATGTGTTCTTACCTAGCCACCCTCCAAATCTGTTGAAATTCCGCTCATCCTACGACCAAAAAGAAAAGAATCCCTTATCGTCATCAATATTTATATTTTTAGTTTGGATGTTCCAGCAGGCACTAACTCCTTATCGGCCAAAAGCATCCTTTACGCTCCAATAGCTGCATCCAAANCATGGCCGGATTTGAGGGAGTGCAGAGTGATCGACGGCACAGGGCCTCCACTTTTTTAGGGGCCCCAAGATTGTGGACATAACGAGCTGTTTTAGTTCGATTTGTGGCATAAAACGTTTAATGTTGTGTGTTAAAATGTAAAGTCATTTGATCTTACAAAAAAATATTGAATGTTTTTTGAATAAGAATCAAGCTATTTTGAACCTTTGCGTGTGCAGGAACAGAAGGTGAAGACTGAGGAAGATGATGACTTTGTATCATCATACATATTGCCCCCTATAGTTTTAGGCTTTTACGTATTTGGTCCCATCTTTGTTATTTTATTTACAAATAGGTGTAAAATGTTTACAAAGTTATTGGTTTTGAGGCGTAACGGGCACGTGATTTTGATGGCCAAGTGCGTTGTTTTTATGCTGGTAAAAGACTTTGGTTTTATTTGTTTACCACTATATTAAAATTGTGATCGTGTTTTCTTTAAAAGCATAAATCTTCTGAGTTTTGAAAATATATATAGTGTAACCACGGCACATGATCTTTAAAATTCACAATATGACCTTTTGGTGAATGGTTATACTTCTACACGATCAAGGGCCTATTAACAATTTTTGGCACAGGGCCCCCGAAATCCACGGGACGGCCCTGTTAATTAGTAACATGTTACTTACTAGTACACGATCAGTAAAGTAAGATTTCTGGATAATCTTTGTCACGGAGCTCTTCTTGTTCGTGTTCTTGCTCTTGTTCATGTTCTTGTTCTCTGAATCATCGTCAATGGTTTCTTTTGTAACATTTGTAGCTGTATCAGTTGTGTTACATAGACTAGGTGGTTGTATGAGACATCCCTCGGGCCCAAAGAAAATGACTTTAAAGTGTGTATTTGGATGAGGAGACTTGAGCAAAAAGATTAGAAAGTCAAATTTTTTTAGCCGGTTTTCTTTCATGAAATTAAACCAACCATCCACCAAGAAATGCTCGTCTTTGATCTTTGCGTATTTTACATTCCATTTATCACCAGACATTGTTTCGAGCATCATGGTTTGTGTCTCATTTTTGCCATTTTTGCCTTTCTCAAAATACTCTATGGCAAAAGCAGAAGGTAATTGCTGCAAAACATATACAATAATGCAATTTAAATAATATAGTACGCATAAAAAAGGTGTATGTTTGAGAAAGGGAAAAAGATGGACTCACGAGAACGACTTCTGATTCCATGAGTAATACTTTGAAGAAACCTCCACTTTGCTTGTTGAAGTTCATTTTCAGGCTGTGTGTATATTGGGTTTTTAGTCGTGTTAAACAAACATTTAGGTGTAATATTTATAGACATGGAACTTAACGAGTTGCCAACTCACACAAGTGGGCACTTTTAATTACTCTTAGAAAAAACAATAAATTA
This sequence comes from Artemisia annua, assembly GCA_014162995.1. Lineage (NCBI taxonomy): Eukaryota > Viridiplantae > Streptophyta > Magnoliopsida > Asterales > Asteraceae > Artemisia > Artemisia annua. The sequence goes on from LBNU01007883.1 coordinate 58,375, forward strand.
ATTACCGATACCATCAAAATTCATTGCTAGTTTACCGATTATTACCCAAAATTTACCCTTTACCGTTATTACATGAGTACTCGTGAACGAGATTTTATAGCGGCAGATAGTTTTAGTGATAAAAAAAGTTTATAGGCTATAAACGAAAAATAATAAAAGTTTGAGGATTTGGGGATTAAACATAATGTTTTGAAACCCGGTTCGACAGTTTCGGTCGAAAAACAGGTCAATTTAAACCAGGTAACCCTGAAGGGTTGGGTCAAAAAACGGGTCAACCCGCCGGGTTTGAAGCATCCAGGGTCAACCCGATTTTCGATTTGTATTAATAGTTCCCTTTTAAAACATATGTTTTCAAAATTTTCTTTTTTAGTTTCAGTTTTTCACTTATTCATAATTAATTGTTTAAACATTTAATTTTTAATTTTTTCCACATTTCACTTTGACTATTTTTGTTTTATAGATAGTGTAAACGAGGTGGTTAGTCCGCGCTTTGCTGTGTGGTGTTTTGCTAAAGAAGGAATTTAGTTAGCTAAAAAAGAATATTGATGTTTTATTACGACATGATATTAACATCCTGTGGACGTTAGCGGATGTAAAGCAATAACAGATACTCTTTGATCACTTATTGTCGTCCCTACCAATATATACACTCTAAAAAATGGACCATATCAATACAATAGCAATCATGTTTACCTTAGTAGAGGTAACCGAAGCAGACAAAAGGACCATGGTAAAAACGCATTTCCATTCCACCATAATAGTAAACCTACACCCATAATAATTTCGAGTTACCAACCAATACTATATAGCATAATGATGTTCAAAAAAAAAAAAAACTATATAGCATAATTACCATTAAAACACTCATCAAAATAACAATGGTACAGTGTTATGATGTTACCAAAGATTGTGACTGCAATTTGAAACTCATCCTTTTGGCACTCTTGTCCCTATATTAGTATGCTATTAACATTTGACAATTTATCATTCTTGTTGGCCCTTTGTGGTCCGGATTTTGCTGGTGCAATTTCACCACTCGATTCCCCAACACCCATTGTGGCATCTTTCTCAATGACGTCATCTTTGCTATTCATTCTTCACGGTACCTGGCGATCTTATATTTCTCACCTTCTTCTCTTGTGATATTTCTGCGGTCACTGGCTTCAGTACTTGAGTAATCAGCCCCTGCCCGGCAGCTGACCAAAGGCATAACCCTATCCTACTAATCCCTGATATCATGTGCTTTTCTCTGACCATCATCCAGCAAATGCAGACTGCATGCATACCAAGCATCCCATTCTGAGCACCAGCCCTCATGGCCATCCGCCTGAAGTTGCTGTTGTTGCTACAGTCTGATGTTGCATGTAAAATAAAATTAGTATAACATTTTTAATTTCCTTGTGACCATAACATTTTTAATTTCCTTGTCACCGTGGCAACATCTTAATTTTTTCTTATCATATCAGATCTCCACAAAACATCACTATCTTCTTCGATTTGAAACATGAAACAAAAGAGTCACTTTAGTACGCAAAATAATTTTTGTACGCTGTTGGGTCAGTTAAAGTTTGTCTCCTATCGCATGGACTAACATCTTACATGAAGTACATTAAACTGACTTAAAAAACATATTAATAACTCAACCACACACTATTATCTTCAATCGCCGTAACTAAAAATTCACCATTACCATGTTTCACATAGTCATGATACCACCACGACCCATCTAAAATCCCACTGGAACCCGGCCCCATTGCATTCCTTCTCACAATCTCCTTTTATGGCTTCCAATACGGATAGATAATTTTCTTCAAAATAGTTCTACCCATTCTCCTAATTCACATATTAATATCACCACCCCGATGAAATATTGCAATATGATAATTATAACACAAAAAATATACCAGTGAACTTACAACATCTTAAAAAACCCATGCTTGTAAAAAAGGCACCAGTGATAACCTACTTAGTGCATTGATATTTATGTGTACCTGTTTAATTGTCAGAAAGTCGAGGTTCCTAGGAAGTTTCAAATTATCATGTTTTTCGTGTTAAATAGATTACCGTACGACTCATATCATTATTAGTTGAGTTTATGTAATTATCATAGATGCCATACAACCATCCCTTCCCCTCCTAGTCCAATATTCTTCCCCTCCTTCCAGGCCCTAAAAACTTTGCTTCCTAAGCATACTAAAACCCGTTACAAAAACAATTCGGACATTCCTAAGGGTTGAAATACTAATGTCACTATATGTGTCAGTCAGTGTACATAATACGTTCTATGAAAAGATGTGCATTACCTGTTTTTCCCACTATGCAGTAACTGGAGGAGGAAACATAATAGCAGCTCTTGAGTCAGGAGCTTTTTCGAATAACTGAGTTCCAGAGTCCTTGCTACCATTGAGACTAACGAAGAAGAAATTCACTCAGATTTTGACGGAATTGAAGCAATTATATTTTGAAAAGCACATAAACTTTAACATCTGAGACTAAATTGTGCATTTGTTATAAGATTTTATCAATCAGGCTTCTTATTCACTATCTTTTGAGTCGAGCATTACTCATGTGATCATTCAATTTTTAGTCCTACAAAGATGATGAAAAGAACAATGTAAGTACAACAATAATCCCTTTTCCTCAAATAAACTAATTATTAATCCTTTATAGATAACAATAAAAAAATTGTACTCGACTTTCACCATGTTTGACATGTTTTTTGGGTGTGTCAGTCTATGTTAGCCCGTTAAGAATTCCCAAATCCCAAACCAACCCATTCATAAGTAAATTATCTATCGTCATAAATCATAGTTTGTACATGTTTGTCAAGGTTCCAAAAGACATGGTTTTTGAAAGTATTACAATAGGACTCAAAATGTGTCACAAAACAATAAAAATTATATTACATAAATACTCTGAAAATGATGTTAGTGCGTCATACCTCGATGCAATCTCCAAGTAAATCAGAAGGTTTTTCTCCGGCAGCTAAGTTCCATTCTACGGTTAAGATCCTAGATAGCAAATCAAAATCCAAAGAGTTCATTTGTTATCACGCATTTACATTACACATTAAATATAGTAAATGTAGTGATCTGTTAATGGAATCACCTGCCCAGTTGAATTCTACAGATGATAGCGGATGAACATGTGTTCTTACCTAGCCACCCTCCAAATCTGTTGAAATTCCGCTCATCCTACGACCAAAAAGAAAAGAATCCCTTATCGTCATCAATATTTATATTTTTAGTTTGGATGTTCCAGCAGGCACTAACTCCTTATCGGCCAAAAGCATCCTTTACGCTCCAATAGCTGCATCCAAAAAGTAAGTTATTATCAATAATCATACATACTAAAAACCAAATAAGAACAATGAATTACACCATAATAGTGAAAACAGATCACTCTAGCCTCAAAGTACCAAAATAAAGCCTAAACATGAATGCAAGCTCTTTATATAACTAAGGGCATTATAAAAATGTTCCTAATTTCTTTGCATACTATACATTTTCTAGTACTATTATTGCATATTATAATATACGAAATGTATTATTTGCTTTCTATAATAATCTGATAGTTTGAGGTATCTCAAATAGACAAACAACAAAGTTCGCTTGAATATAAGATGCATAAAATATGACAAAACATATTCAAAGTAAGCGTAACTACTGAGGAGGTGTTAAACAATGCCAATCGGTTGTTGCCTTGCCAAGTTTTGGCAACCAAACAATAAGTAATTGAAAATATAGATAATGTAAAATTTTATGACTGATTTTTGCCAAAATTTTGGCAACCAAACAATCCCTTTATAATTCCTTTAAAATTTTGATTGTCAAAATCTTGTATGCAGCAACGCTGTAAAATATTATACAATCACCAAAATACATAGGAATTTACAGCCAAACTTTCCTTGGAACGACAAACGCCTCTGTCCAGTATTCCTACGCCGACTGGTACACTCCTTTTCCTGGCCGTCATCAACACCTACGACAACAACAAATTGTCGAAAATAAGTATAACTTAAAGGGTCATTTACATCTTGTATGCAACAACGAAATAACAAAAGCACGAATAAGCTTGCTTGCCTTTAGTTATAGAATAATTAGTTTACCTTGAACGCTTTGGTGAAAGCTTGGAGTTCCCGAAAACCGGATCTTTTCACCATTTGAAACTTCTAAAGTGCTTCAATTGGGTTAGCCTTCAATTGCACCTTCCTAAAACATATATTAAAAAAAAACTGAGGTGTTGAAATTTGTGCACACACGTGTTCGTGATGGACTAAATCAGTTTAGTTTGCAAGTTATCATTAAAAAATACAACTTCTTTAATCTTTATAAATAAATCAGGAACATCCAAACACAAACAACCCATTTTGAGCCATTAGTCAGCACACCCATTCTGCCTTTCTTCTACTTCTAACTATAATTTTAATGACACATTCAGATCTACAGTGATTTAGTACTCAAACGTCTTATTTCAAAAAGCAAAAAGCAATTCCAAACACCTTCTTAATATTAGATCTTCAAATAAAATTTTGTGATGCAACATACCTATGACTTGGACGATGTCACCTACAGTTTTCTTCTTCTATATAAGATTTGCTCCCAATCGCATAGTACCATTAGAGTCGAGCCTGTTCAAACTGTTGTAGCCTGAGATGTCGCTGTCCTTCATTTAGCAACTCCTCATATCTTCTTCCGCCTTTTACATTTTACGCCCTCTCATACCCAACTTTCATTTGTTCTTCCTGTTTACCATTGCAGCCTATAATGAACCTGCTGATAACATGGGCAAATCAGGCATAATAAGCTAAACACAAAAACACCCCTCATTGGCTAAACCATGTTCGGCTTATTTTTTTCAATGGCATATTCTAAGGAAATTAGGTGGGCATCTTAAGCAATAGTTAAATCATTACCATCAATATAGGCAAACATTTAATTTTAACTTCTGACTTTATAGATAAGGAGTACCACATTTATTGGACCCGATCAAAGTCCATATGCCTTCTTTTCTTTACAAGATAACACACAGATTTCTCATGAACTCAAAACAATACAAACAACTCTGTGCAAGACTGTATAAACGTGGATATCAACACAACAACCCATGAGCACCTAACACGGTTTCTACATAATGGTATCATCAAGACTAACTATATGTGTGACAACATAATAACTATTTTATATATGATCAACATAAGAACCAATAACGAAAACCTTTTCTAATCATAGCACAACTACAGAAACAACATTATCTAGAATTTAGTTAATTAGGGTGTGTTTGACTTATCTTATTAAGAGGCTTTATAAGTTTGACTGAGTTGGTGAGTGCGTATACGCTTTAAATATTACTTCGTGTAACTTCTGCGAAACTGTCCGTCAATGCTAGCCAATTCGCAACCGATTCATCCAAAAACTATTATGATGTGTCCCCTGTTTCCTTTACCTATCTGCAAAATTACAATGCAACCTCAGGAGATGGGTTACGAAATTCCAAAAACTAAAGAATTATGTGAATTATATCTTCATTCTTGTATGATAAAAGTAAACCTTAGATTCTTGTTTGGCCTTTAGCACTGGGTTCTCCACATCTGCTGTCACACCCTGAATTTACCTGTTAAATGGCAGCGGAATTGAATTCCCGGGTGTAACGATCATGGCATCTCATACAAGGTTACATTGAACGACCTAAAGTGTCGTTTTGTAAATACAACGTTTGATCATTTTATTAAAAACATAAA
>LBNU01007883.1:69945-124622 GCA_014162995.1 Artemisia annua
AGAAACAGGAAGATTCTAGCTTGTTTTTAATTGATAAAGAGAATTATATTGAGATACAATCTCAGTGTAAGGGTATTATGATGAGACGAAAAATGTTACGTTTTTAGGGGTAGTATTGAGTCCTAAATTCGTATATTATATTGAATCGGATTTCACCCAAAGATCGTATTCTTAATTCTCATTATATAGGTATTTTAGGAGAAATCACAAAAGAAGCATTTTCGGCGTTTTCGGAGTGAAAAAGTGCGGAAAACAACAAATCTCAAAAGACCCTAAAAGTGCACTGAAGGTGACGGCGTCAAAAGTTCACGTGACGACTCAGGAACAAATGAAGTGAAGAAATTGGTAAGTTACTCATGCGGCCAGAGAGTTTTTGGCCTAGTCCATGGTGACGGCGTCAGGGAAGGCCGTCAGATCTGGAACAAGGCGGCGTGACGACGTCAAAGAGGCCATCACAAAACCCTAATCGTCGGCGTGACGGCGTCACACCTTGGGGAATGACGGCCGTTCAGCCGTATTTTCTTATATATAAGGGATATTTTATTGTTTTAAAGAGGAACTTGGTGGAGAACTTAAGGGGTTAAACCCTAGCTTCGTGTATTAACAAGACTTAGAGGTACTTTTACCCCTCAAATAATTGCATGTTTAATCTAAGATAAGTCCTTCATACAATCCATAAATATGTCTATGCTGTTGTATGATCGTATGTTGTGCTTTCTTTCCTTCAAACATGCTAGGCGAAATTAACTTGTGTTTGCTTAGATCTAATGAAACTAACTATTAATTATCATGTGATGTGTATGTTGTGATTGTTGATTTGGGTGAATGTTTTCATCTACGTTAGACTTAAGAAAACTGGCTAACTTCCCTATATGGTAACAAGCTTGAAACGTCTTAGGAAACGTGAATCGTATGTGCGTTACATCGATTTTAAGGTAGTATTTCATGCGTAGGTTGCTCATCGGTGAGCTTATGATAGGATATTGCGTATCGTCATAGAAGTGAGGTAGGAGCTTATAGAGTTAGGATATTGAACGCAACTCCTACGACTTGTTGGAATACACCCCGTCATTCCACGCAAACTCACATACTAATTACATGGTAAAGATAGTTAGGGAGTAATGAAAAATACTAAGTAAACACTATTTCCCACCATTGTTTCCTCAAAACTTTAAATTTAATTCGGCATAAGTAGAATACTTGGTTTAGTTGACTAGCAACTATTCCGCCCAACTCCCTCAAAAAGAGATTTTACTGGGCTTTTCTAAAAAACATAAAAATCAAAGAATAAATCATCCTCCATCCTTAGACCTTTAATTAGGGTAGTTTTTGACCTAACGCAACACTATTCCCTGTGAGAGAACTATCAATACCCCGGTACTTGCCACTACACTATACTACATCGGTAAGGTACGCTGCCTTGTGGGGATTGTAAGCCTCTTGAGATCCCTTGAGAGGTAAAACAAAATGCGTAAGCAATCCCTACGCATCACCCACCAAAGCATCAATTCCCAATTAATATGTTTGACTATACTCATCAACAGCCAAATTTCATCTCCTACTTCCTTTCTTCATCTTCATTGGTATACCCATTTTCTTTTTTCTACATATCAATCTTCATTCCTTAACCGACAATATCAATCTTTAATCATTATACCAAAATCATAGTTCTAACCCAAAAATATATACACTAAATATCCAAAAATAAGACAAGGAAAAGACCCCAAAAATTAAATCTGAAAATATATACCTCTTATTAACTGTCGTTTTCACGTATTGTATAAACTGGTGCACGAGTTTTGGTATGTGGGGTTGAGCTTGGTGCGTTAATTGATTGTCGTTTGGTCCCGATTCGTTGAATGTCGTTTGGTCTCCAATTTGTTCATTCCTTTTGGTCCAATTTTGTTACTGAAAATATGGCTCAAGATGAAGCATAATTACCAGTATAAAATTTTCATTCTTTTTCACTTAATGTCTAAAATATATGTTTATAAGCCTACACTCTCGTAACATCTAAATTGAACTTTTGACCCGCATAATCCCTTAAAGTATCATAATAAATCGTTTTCAGAAAGAAAACGTTTCTATGTTTGTCATCCAAACAAGACATACCAAAAATTTCCATCTTGAATAACTCACATTGAATTTGGTATGTGTTAGAAACGTTGATGAGTAACTGATTATTTCTCTTAATTATGGGAAAAAGGCTAGTACTCAAATTAGAAAATCTCAACGAAATCTCAAATGGATAAGGAAACATATCTTTTGAGTATCCGAAAATATGAACCAAATCCCAAATGCTTTTATTTTTATTGCCTAAAACAATTTGGTTCATATTTTCGGATACTCAAAATATATGTTTCCTTATCCTTTTGAGATTTCGTTGAGATTTTCTAATTTGAGTACTAGCCTTTTCCCCATAATTAAGAGAAATAATCATTTACTTATCAACGTTTGTAACACATACCAAATTCAAAATGAGTTATTCAAGAGGGAAATTTTTGTTATGTCTTGTTAGGATGACAAAAATAGAAACGTTTTCTTTCCGAAAACGATTTATTATGATACTTTAAGGGATTATGCGGGTCAAAAGTTCAATTTAGATGTTACGAGAGTGTACGCTTATAAACATATATTTTAGACATTAAGTGAAAAAGAATGAAAATTTTATACTGGTAATTATGCTTCATCTTGAGCCATATTTGCAATAACAAAATTGGACCAAAAGGAATTAACAAATTGGAGACCAAACGATATTCAACGACCCGGGACCAAACGAGAGTCAATTAACGTACCAAACTCAAGCCCACACGCCAAAACTCGCGCACCAGTTTATACAATACGACAGTCAATTAACGCATCAAACAAATTGGATGCCAACATGTGGCGCAAATCTAACCTTAATTACATATGAAGTGGCAGGTTTGTGTTATCACCGGAAGAAAACAGGTCCCATCCTTGAAGGCAGGTGCGTATGATGAATGAAGGGTGCGTGGATTGGGGTGTAGCTGGTGTGTGTGATGTAAAGGAATGAAGAGCGTGTCACAACATTGGGAAGAAAGTGGGTTTTGTATAAAAGGTATACAGTAATTATAAACCAGAAGGACGTCTAGTGATTTTTAAGTGTGTGTTCTTAAGTGTGTGTATTTAGATGTGTGTAAGTGTGTGTATTTTGATCACCGGATTGTGTTAGAGTTACGAGTAATAAATAACTCAAGGTTTAGTTGTAACTTATGTCCTTGTGAACATGAAAGGACGAAACTACCCTGGCGTGGTCCTCAAACTAACGGAAGGAAATAACGATCGTTATGCTGAAGGACACAATTTACAGTAAAACATCCACAGTAATGACATTTTTGCAGTTTTATCTTTTCGGTGGATAAATTTGCAATTTTGACTATACTAAGAGACATTTATTGCAGTTTACCCAATTAAATATGGTGCTATAACATTAATTTGAAAATTAAATAGTTGTTGCGCAATATATCACTTCTGCGCACCATAAATAACGTGCCAATCTCTCATTCGTTTAAAATTTAAATATGGTGCTTTTGGATGTTCCACCGTCTTATTTTAAAATATGGTACGCAATTTATGATGAGTGCACACAAAAATGGACATAAACAAAAATACAGTCGTAATACGGCATTCTACGAAAATACACTAGTAAATACGGCTATATATGAAATTTTCACTAATACAAACTTCAACACATAATAGTTAAACAAAACCTTTTGATAAACCAACCTGCTTCAAAGGTTTCATTTTCATACATTATTACTAGTCAAAATGCTTCATCTGCAATATAGTCATGCTAAAGTACTTACCATGCAATAAACTTGAACAAAAGATAACATGCATGGAGACACCAATAAACTTAAACAAAAGATAACATGGAGACACCATAGACTTCATTTCACTGTTTACTCTTGTTGGAACGTCTGCCTCTCTCCCCTTTCTTTACATGAACATGAAGCAGTTTACGTCTGACATGATTAAACACACAAACGTCTCCAATCTCCACATTATTATCCTTTAGAAACTCAGTCCACCCTCCTGTCAAGTGTGGTATTGGCACTGAATTCGGTCCCCGTTTCCATGTCGTTATATTCACTTTAGATTTTTTCCCATCATCGTTCATCAAACGCACTCGCTTGACAACCTTACAGTCGATCCCGGTCACTCTCTCGAAATCCTCAGTCAGTCGCTGCAATGCATAATTCGTCAGCATTTTATTATTAGTTTTTTTGTAAAGCAAACTACAAATGTCACACAAATTTTTTTTGTAAAGCGAACTATATATATGTCACACTAAGATATATTATATTACTCAGAAGATAAGATTATTACGTACCATATACTTTAAATAAGTTCTAGAAACATTTCGCTCAAACAGTATCCTGTTTGACGACGAACCATCAGCGTTGGTTTCCTTTACAACACATGGTTTGTTCCCATCACGAGCACCTGAATCATCAGACCTATGTTCGACGTCGACTGGAGCTACAGGACGAATGTCGTTATTCGAACCAGTTAATGGTTCTTTGAGACATTCGTTGAGTGCATAGAAAAAAACTTTAAAGATGGTACCAGGAGGAGGAGACATAAGCCAAAAGACAACAAAGTCGTGTTTTTCAAGACGATTTTGTTTAACGAAATCAAACCAGCCATCAACGAAGTAATATCCCTCTTTGATCTTCGCATATTTGACTTCCCATTTGTCACCAGATATCGTTTCGAGAACGATGGGTTGTGTAACGCTGTTGCCATTTTCCAGATGCTTCTTGGCAAAAACAGATGGCAACGGCTGCAAAAGAGATACATAAATGCAATATATAAGTAATGTAACGCATAAAAAAGTGTGTGTTTATGTGTGTGAAAAAGGAAAAAAGTGTTGATTTACAAGGACGACTTCGGACTCCATGCGTAATATCTTGAAGAAGGAAGCTCCATTTTGCTTGTTAAAATTCATCTTCAGTTACCACTTGTGAATTTAGTCTGGTGCGTTAAACTAGCATTGAAGTATGTCATTTATAGGAAAAGAAACGACTTTGTAACTCCTTCCCTTGTACGCACAAGTGGTAATATTTTAATGATACTCGTATTACATGACATTTGTACAATACCACTTGTACGTTACCTCTAAAATGTTTGATAAATTGTGCATTTGGAATAATTTAAGTAACTTAATTTACATATATAATAATCATACTTTGTTACAAGAAATGAATTTTATGTTTTTTCCATATAAATGTAGTTCTTTTAATAATTTCCAACTGATCCATGACGATCATTGGTCAACTAAGAATCACGAAAATAATCTACACTTTGATATAGTCTAAGAGTAGGCCAAAAGAATAGGTATATGGGTATTGGTTTTAGACGTGAAGACGGGTGAATGGGTATACAGTTATACACCCACTCCTAAATCATATCCACGCATGAATATGAGAACACGTCAGCCATGTAGTCTCAGTTTTTTCATGCCCACGTATGTGGAGAGGCCTTCCATTTCCGTTTCCATTGTACTTAAAAGAGAACGGTGTAGGTAGGGGTGTCATAAATTCTGACCCGACACGGACCCGAACTCAAATAAGGATATTCGGCTTATATTAATCGGGTTCAAAATCTAACTCTGGTCAATTGGGTCAACCATATTAACCCGAATACGAAATAGGGTCGAGTATCGGGTTCAAAATACTTTGCCTATTTGGGTTCGGGTCAACCCGACTGACCTTGAGCTTTTTTTTTTTTTTTTTTTTTTTTTTTTTTTTTAAAATATAAACTTCACCTAAATGCTCAAAGTTAAAGAGTCCATGTACTTTGGCCCATTTCCATCTAATTTTTGGTGTTATACAAGCTTATATCACAAATAATGAAACGTATCATTTGTTGGAAAATATGGTCAAATGTGTTGAATAATAACAATTGATTTTGTCATCATGTATATTAATGAGAATTAAGAATAAAATTAATTTATGGTTTTATTTTAATTCATGAGACATTAGTAAAATTAGTTGTGTTAATTAATTGTGACCGTTTTTTTCCATTCTAATTCCCTATATATTGAGGCTTATTCTTTCATTTCAACGAGACAGCATGGCCCGTGCGATGCACGGGCTTTGTTCATCATGAAAGAATCATACACGTATTTCGAGTGAAATGGTGTTCGGGTTAAGTTGCCACATTGATTTCTTTTGAATACAACATTTAAATTCATCGGTTTAATCATTATAACCCATTACCATGCGATTGACAACACATCTCAGCAAAGTCATACGTTTATGTCAAAAACTCGATGCAAACATTCTCTGCATGCACGTCCCCAACATTATCGTCTTCGTTTCCTTCAGTTTCATTTAAGGTGGATTTAATTAAAGACTCTTGAAGAAAGTTTAAATGATTAACCAATATAGGAAATTCGTTCTTCTCAGTTTCACGTGAAGTGAGTCCTATTAAGGACTGGTCAAGACTTATTTGATGGACAACAGACTCAAATGGTTCATTTCTTTCAGCTTTCTTTGAGGTTTTAATCAGAGATTCTTGAAGTTTGACTTCATCATTAACTACTGCTTCACATGTTTTGTGCATTTCGGTTTTATCTGAGGATGTTTCAATCAGAACCTCTTGAAAAGTATTTTGATTATCAGCAATGGTTCACCAACATCACCACCTTATTTTGGATTATGCTTGTTTCTTAACCTTTAGATATGATTAATGTGACCCTATAACATAATCTAAAAATAAATAGAATCACTTTCCTGATAATTAGACTATACTGTATGCATACGGCCTTTCTGGTGTTGGTTTTAGAAGATTGGTAGTGAGTGTGCTTTAAAGCTAAATGTAGTAGTTTTCTGGTGGTTGACTTGTTATATGCAAAAGTTAACATACATGCTAAAAACAAATGAACACTTCACTATTCAAACTGGAGAACATACTTTTACACGTTAATTTTTTAGACGCTATTATCTTATATATGTTAATTTAAAAGATATGAATATGGGAAAAGAAAAAAGCTCTTTTAGTCTTTGTTGAAGACGTTGCGACGTTGCATGCCTTCAGTGGTAAGACTCTCCTAAGTTTTCCGCCTTGTTCGACACATGGTGGAATAACGTGTAATGCACCACCACCCCTAACACATGTAGTTGATATCACCTGCACCAAGTATTAGCATGAAATAACAGATCTTGTCCATGCAAATAGATGTAAAATGTCCAAAATCATGAAATTAACTTATTATAAGTAGTAACCGTATGTAACTATGTATGGGTAAGGCTATCTACGTCTCAACCTCCCCCATACACTGTGGAAGACGGTATTGAGACCCATAACCCGTGAAAGACGGTATTGGGAGTTACTTTACTTTTACTTTTAACCGTATGTAACTATGTGTCCAAAACTTCTGGTCCTGAATTTGTCCGTTTATTAGGCAAACAAACATGGTCAACTCAATTCCAAAGGTGGGACTAAACAGATGTGCATGATAGAATTCCCGTAAATGACACCCGGGGGTACTAAATCCAGCCAGAATTTGAAACAAAGAATTATGGCAAGTTGATACATCTATTATCTAGTAGGAAACTTCAGTCATTATTTTTACTCGAGTAATCAAAAAATTACATGATTTATCTGCAGTGTAACAGTAAATCATCGGCATATTTCAAAGATATGGGCTTCATTTTTTAAGTTTTATTACCCACAGGAGTTGCACTGCCGTTAGCACCCTTTTTAGTACTCCATGAGCTAATTTCTTATTGTTTTTGCGCATTAAGCTTAGGAATACTCTTAACTTCTAAGCACTTATTTTTGTTTCATAAAATAAGCATTCAAGAAGTTTTTAAGTGTCTTTGGGATTGCTTCTGCTTTTTAAAAGGACGCTAAGCAGCTAAATAACCAATTCCAACTATCCTCTAAACAGTAGCAAACATGAACCAACGACCGATAAATGCAGTAGATAGATTTCTAAGAATCTTAGAAACATTTCTCTCACCTGTTTCGACCCGTTAGGCCATTTTTCCGCGAAATATCATTTCCTGGTTCTGGAGCTGAGGCACAACATTGGTGGTGGCCTAAAAGAGGCGTTATTTTTTGGTTAAAATCTATAATGCCGAGAGTTTACAATTAAAACTATTAACATATAACAATACCAATCAACATACCTTTCCAGCTGAATTATCGGTTATTGCGTGGCCATTTCATAGACTCGTCTCCAATTATAGGCTTAACATCAACCAAACTTCGATCGTCACCATCCTGTAACCACGGCCCATGTTAAAAGGGAAGGTCTACTTGGCTAGGTAGCGGTTCAAAATGGGCAGTTTTTGGTAGTCACTGAAACGGCAAATGATTCAAGGTTAGGCTGATCAGATACACTTTTTGTCCAAGATTTTGAATTAAAACGCTTGAGGTTTTATATACTAAAAAAACCTGTAGGTGTTGCCGATGATCGCATAACAGCTAGCAACAGATGGCTTTCCTATCTCATCAATGTACAGTAAGCCTGCGTGCCATGAACATATAAAATGAATATCAGAAGGTAAATGTTGGAAGGTTTACATGGAAGTTCATCAAATAGCTAAAACATACATTATCATCAAGCAAAAAAACTTATATTAAAGAGTAATATAACAAAGCTTGGGGAACTAAAAGGTAGAGATCATGACACAAAAGTATAAAATCTGCTAAAACCACCTCACCTTCATACGTAGGCTCTTGAGCTTCATTTTTTTAGTGACTGTCTCTTGTCCGTATTCCTCACCATGGTCGGAGAAAGTTTTACCTCCGCGGCCCGTATTGCACTAAGACGTTGAACTGGATTTTCAGTCAGCAACCTTAGATATTGAAAAGTATTTTTAGTAGAGGGATACTAGTATATTTTTCATACAATATAATAAAAGCAGACTAATAGATAATTATTAACCCGAATCTTGTCCTTGTGAACTCCCTTTCGGGTGATGCGCCAAAGCTGTAGTACCTGCATAAATATGTAAACTGATGAAAAGACAAAACAATCAAAACATGTAAATCTAAAATATTCATTACACAATATACGTATTATTGGTAAAAGAGGTGAACTGTGAATATCAAGTATATATCGATCACGTCGTTTGTGATATAGCAAATAAACAATTAAAGTAATTACGTCTACTGGTAGTATACAATTACACCGTTTGTGATGTAACAAATAAACAATTAAACTAATTCCTATTTCAGTCGTAGCACAATACGATTTTAAGCATCTCATTACACCAATAACACGTATCCTCACAACTCTAACCATCTCCTCAATCACTTTCCTACTATTAATGATATGCAAAACGACTCTATACTTCTAAAAAATTGCCATTTCAGTTGTATTTTTTCAGTTATGAGTGCAACTTGTTCAAGTATAACAACCCAACCTAATAACCTCATAAACAAAAAAAGCTCAGCTCATATTCCGGAAAATATTGACCTAACAAAATAATTATGTAATATTCTTTATATTATATTTTTAATTTTTTTTCTTTATATTGTATTCTTTATATTATTTTCACATATAAACATATGTGTATAACAAGTGAAAAATATCTATATGACAAAAAGGATAAAAAAGTAACTACAAAGTAAATAAATAAGAAAAAAGAAAAATAATTTTTTTAGACACTATGATGACATCAATGATGAGGTACAACTACTTTATTCACTTGTGGAAGTTGTTGTTCTCATTTATGGTCACTAAAATCTTGGAGTGAGTTAAAAAAAGTGAGAATATTTTATAATAAGTCAATGATAATGTAATCATCATGGTGTATTTAGACTATCCCGTCACAAGTATACATGAGAGTTATTGAGTAACCTTTATTAAAAAAAAAGGAGTTATTGAGTAATGAATACATATATAGTGAGTATATGGATGGTTCATTGTGTTCAAATAAAAATATGGATGGTTCATTGATATAAGAAAAAGGGAAAATAACAAGGTATATATTTTCATTTATGGAATGGAGAAAGAAATTGTAATTTTATATTTGTTCTATAAACCATTCTGATTGAGCAATTTTCTTTGTTTTGTTGATTGATTAGAAGATTTCATTGGTATGGCCTTTCTTTCTTTCTTGTTAAAGAGTGCCTTTGAGAAATAATTAACATGTGCAGTATGAACTAAATTGGATGGTGTTTATGTTCAGATAATACATGTAAAGTGTAAGGTAGAAATTAAAAAAAAAAAAAAAAAAGTTCAAGTTTATACAATCCTAAGAAAGTGTTAAGGTTTGTTTCAATGGTGTTTGAATCTTTGTTATTTGATAAAACGTCTATGTACGTTCATATATCATTTGTTGAAATTCATCTTTGCATTAATATTAATGACTATTAATCAATAAATGCCACTATTAGCCATACACTTTTTTGGAACTTGCTAACATGATTTTGATATCATGAAAGACGAGGGGTAGTTTTTCTGAAATCTTATTTTAAAGATAAACTATTATCTTCTTGTCGTTTCGTTTATCGTTACGTTTTGACAGATAAATAGAGTGCTCAAAGCATGTCGGGTGAAATCTTGTTATGACACTAGTTTGTGTAACTAGTATTGGTTTTATGATGATTAAACTCATTCTTGCGGAATGAGAATTTTGGTGTTATTTGAAATCCAAAATATTTGTTATCACAACTATGCTCTTGTGGGAAAAGGTGCGTTGTTCGCATAGTAAACGAATAAGTTTTGATTCCAATTCCGTTTATGTTGCACTCTAAGACTTTAAACTTGATTTTTGAAAAGTTTGAGTCGAAATAGATGAACCTTTTGGTCACAAAGTATTTTGGTACAACAATTCATTTTGGAGAATTTGTTGTCACAACTGCACATTCATAGGAAACGCGTTGTTCACGTGGTAAACAAGTGTTTGAGCCCAATTTTTATAGAGCTCGTCTATGACATTAAACTTGATTTCTGGAAATTTTGAGCTTAAATGGGTGAACCATTTGGCCACATTATTTATTTTTGAACATCAATTTAGTTTGGTCTAGTATGTTGTTACAACGGCGATGTAATGGAAAAATGTGTTTTTCGCATAGTAACAAATGAGTTTTGCACAAAAATTTTTTCTCCCGATGATTAGGTAACAATGAAATATCTTAAACTTGATTTCGAAAAGAATAAAAATTTAAAAAAAAAAAAAAAAAAAAAAAAAAAAAATGTTTAGCTTAAACGGAAGAATCAGGTGATCGCAGTTTGTAAACATTTTTTCCAAGCGGCTTATATATTTTTTTGTGCTAATATTTGTGGTGATTGGATATTGTTTGGTACAACATTTTGGTTGTTATAATACAAAATTATATGATATTTTGTACAATGTTCAACGCAAGATTATTTGTTTCATTTTGTGCAAAATGTTGTGGCAAAGTAGTGTCTATTTAAAGTTGTTTGGTGCGATTTTGTGCAACTAATGATGTAACATGAGAATAAACAAGTCGCTCGATTTTGTATCGACACTACAAGAAAATAGCCTTTTAGCGACATCTTTTTGCGACATATACGTTCAAGTCGCAATTTGGCGACACGTTAGCGACACTTTAGCGCTCCAATTTCCTCAATGTCGTAAACTATGTCGCAATATAAGTCGCAATTTGTTTTCAATGTCGCAAATTGTGTCGCTACTTTTAACGACATTTAAGACCATATCGCAAACCAAGTCGCTAATTGGATGACATCCAAATAGACGTGGCTAAATGAGTCGCTAAATTTGCGACTTTCCAGAAACATGTCACTATTTATGTCACAACTTAATGGCTTCACATATGTCTATATTTACTCCATGACAATTGACATGTATAGGTAAAAAATAATTTTAAACCATAAATATTAGTACTTTCACAAATACTCCGGTATACAATATAGATTGCAATAAATTGTATGCAAAAAATAAAGATTCACAACAATTTATGGGTAATTTATGTAACTTCATTTCTAATTGGGATATTTATCACTATAATCTACCGCCATCACACCATCATTTCAAATGGCTCAATTGGTTCCCTAATTCCATCACCGCAACACCACCGCGACTCCACCGCAACACCTCCGCAACTCCATCGGAGCCACCACTACACAACGAGAAACCACCGCGACTCCTCCGGTATTCACGTCTTAATAGATTATTAGGTCAAATTCGCTTTAATCTAATGCTCTATATGTATTTGATATCTTCTATCGATTTTAGTTGTCGATATGTTATGCGAGTAATTTAAAAACTTACTGTTGATTGTTGATGATTATACATGTGAAATTTTGATGTAAAATTAGAGGTGGCAATTTGTGCCCAAAATCAAAAAAATGGGCTAAATGGGCAACTTTTTAAAAGATTTGGGTACATTTGGGCCCCATCTTTTTTTTGAAATGGGCATATATTGCCCATTTAGAAGTTAAATGGGCACTTCTAAATGGGCACAATGGGCACATGTTTTTCTCTCAATTGGAGAACATTAAATTGTTTTTAATGAAAAACTTATAGATATAGTATATTTAGTTACTTAAATATAAATGAGGTGTTACGTTTGAGGAATTTTTGTTGTTGTTTTAGGTCTTTTTTAAAGCGATTCGTATAACATGCTCCCGTTTGGCCCGCGCCCGTTTAGCCCGTGCCCGCCTGGCCCGCCCGTTTTGACACCTCTATGCAAAATGTAGAATACTTTTAGGTCATTTTCCGTTTTCGGCATGCACACTAAGTGTTCGATATAATGCCAGACCTAAACAAATAACTTTTGTTCATCTTAATCATTGATATAATGTTAATAAGAATGTTTAGATATTGAGGATTTGGTTGTACATGACGTCTTGCATAAAAGTACAATTTCTGATTTATAAGTTAGCGCAATTGGTGTCGGGAACATTCCAGTTAAGTACTGTGGAAAGGATAGGGTTAAGAAGGGGATTGATAAAATGTTATGCGTGTGAGTGAAGTAGTAGTGGAACTTTATCATATAGCTGAAACGGATTTACTCGAGAATTGCCAGAGTGGACCTGTGATGTAACTCATTACTTGCCTAAATATTTTCCGTAACAAGCCTCTATAATATGTTGCCATCTCCGTGGATATCTGGCTTTACCAGTATTCGATTCAACTACATGTGTTGGTGTGATTGAAATTTTGACGTCTTTAGAGTATTTAGAATTTGCTTATGAGGTTCAACAAGTTTACAATTCTCTGAAGGTATCCATCTTACCTCTTAAATATGATAATTTCTATAATAGTAAGTGTTTTGCACACACCTGTACTTTTTTAAGCCGTTTGTGGTGTTTGGTGTTTTCTGTATGAGTTTTTGGCTAAGCACGAAACAACAATTGCTTATTTATCGTGTATTGTTGTACAGATCCCCTGATTCATTTTCCCTTAGAGACTGCAAGATTTTGTATGATTTGTCTACTTGATCTGCCTTAACTCCATTGTCCGTTTCCTTTTGCCATATTAGGATTTTGGACAATGTTATCAAAATTACAAAACAATTACTACTACAATGGCTTTGGTAGAAAACTATGGCTACAATGGTTGTGAGGATTTTATTGACTCGATACAGTTCTCGTTGAATCTTTCGCAATGAAATCTAAAAGAGTAAAAAAATAAGTATTATCCACATTAATGAATTATATTTTCTGTTGTATCCTAGTATACACTTGTCTACATTGCTGCTCATTCGAAAATTGTCCAAAATTGTCCGTTATCTTGCAGAAACTAAACCTGACATGTACACGAGTATTTGATGGTCCTGCTGCAAAAGTGAGTAGACTCACTAATTTGTAATCTAAAATTCTTTCCTCTGGTTAAATACTTTTTTAAAACATTTCTCTAACTAGCTGCTTTGCAATCCTCCTGCATAGTGTTGAAAGCCAAGCTAACTACGTGTTGGAGTTTTGTTTGCCTTCTGAGATGGAAGATGTTAGCTATTTGGTGCAAACATTGAAACAGATAATTGGGGTTGGTTCTGGATTTGTACTCGGTGACACCTCACCTATAGATTTTTCAGGTAAACTTTAAACATGATACTTTATTGAGAACCTCGAATGAGATGGCTAACAATTTCATATTTTCATACAGATATATCAGATTCAGAGTTAGTTGTGATGGATGGATCACACAAAGGGTCCTCCGACACCCTTGACGCCATTGGAAAGATACAACAGTCAATATGCTAATTCCGTGATGTTATTATCTAGATGCGGCACAATGGGCAGGTTGGGTGATTGGTTAAAATGGTCCGTAAGTAAATAGGTAAACAATGCCACCTCTAGAACCATGATCAGAATTAACCTGCGTTTATAAGTATGGGTCAAAATTTTCAACTTAATGAGACATGTTCTGCTTTTTCTTCAGGGTTTTGCTATAGGATATGCAGCCCTTGTATCCATGGCTCTATTCGGTGCATTTATGAGCAGGGCTGAGATTATAACAGTAGACATCTTGACCGCCAAAGTATTCATTGTTTTACTCGTTCGTGCAATGCTTACTTATCAGCTTCGCCTACCAACAGGAATTTAAGTGCATCAGAAGATGTATGTCTAGATGATTTTGTTGATAATATAAATATATAGAAATTTTAGAGCTTGTTAACATAAGCTGATCTGGCTATATAGGATGAAGCTGTTAATGCTGATTCACATGAAGACCCGAGGTTGTATCAGAGATCATTATCAATTTGTTCTGACACTGCCAATGACAATGGTAATTTTTGCAACTTTTGTTAATGCAGTACTGTTTCGGAATTTTAGAAATCATTGCAGTTCGTCTTCATTTTTGTTACAGAACTTAATTTATACTTGATGAAATGTTGAAGAGCGTCTTAGTCTCTGTAATGGTGACAATCTTTTGGGTCCATATGTTATTGGTTTAACAGACCTGGATATTTATACTAAAATGTCTGTTTTTATGTCAGGTGTCTTCTGTGGACCATCTTAAGATCATTTCACAAGTGACTTAGAAATGGTTAGTTCACGCAAATCTGCTAATCTGACTCAAATATTTGTTCTTGTTTCCTATGTAAATCAGCACATGGATCAACACTGACATGGCTATTGCAACTCGGTAAAGATATTTACTTTTGCTTACCCATCTTTTATAGCATGTTCTGAACACAAATTACTTTTATGCAGAACTCGTGAATAGGTAAAGAGCTGGAAAGTTCTGTTTCTCATCTTTACAGGTAAAGAGCCGGAAAGTTTTGTTTCTCTTCTTTAGAATTACATAGAATTACCTGTATAGAAGCTACAGGTTACAGGTAAAATGGGCAGATCGGACAGATTAGGTGATGGGTCGAAACGGGTAGATTTTGATAATGATTTGAGTTGGCTTGACCCAAAAGTGCTTATTTCAAATTTACTAGCTTGTCAAATATACAAAATTGTGTTACATCACTGATAAATACTTATATTAATGATTTAGGGTAACTTTGACAGTCTTGGATATTAATTTTCAGGGGGCGTCAAAGATTATGAATTGCGCAAGACACAGTAATATACAGCTTGGGCAAGCAGGGTTTGTATTGGAATTGTGGTGACTATGTTTGTTGATTATTTTTGTAGAAAACCAGTATATACCATTATCCTGTATCTGTACCAAAAAAAGTTCAGACTTATTAGGCCATTAAATGTAATTTTTGTAACAGTATAATAATATCTATAAATTATTTCTATTGCAAGTTTTTATTATATTTGTAGTGCATTAAATTCTCATATTAATGACACGTGTAGCAATATAGTGGCACAAAAGAGACCGAAAAATAGCGACTCTAGTAGCTACTGAAATAGTGACAATTTCTAAATTTAGCGATGTGTATAGCGACTTAAATAGCGACATGTCTATGAAACAGCGACATAAATGGCGACATGATTTAGCGATGTCGCAATTTAATAACGACATACTATGAGAAGTCACTATACTTGTCGCTATGTATAGCGACGTATTTTCACAAGTCGCAAATATCTGCGACTCGTTTCCAGCGACTAAGTACTTGATGTCGCTAACAATGTCGCAAGCATAAAATACGTCGCTAAAGATGTCGCTAAAACAGTCGCTAAAAGGCCATTTTCTAGTAGTGCGAGTATTGAAAGTTTGGATGTTGCAAATATTCTGTTGTGAATATTGTTGCGAATAATCAAACTACTTGTTATTCCAGAAAGATTAATAATCGTCAAGACTTGTTATAACTCATATTGCTAGTAATCGAACGGTTTGTCATATGTAAGAAATGACTATGTGTTAAATATAACCGTGTAGAACATTGTGAAATGTCAAAGAATAACACACATATAGATGACAATGAATTACGTTGGTTTATGTAACTAACTTAAACAGTGTGATTGTCATCCAATGTGAGCTATTGTCCATTCGCTAAGTTGGACATATCTTGATTGTGTAAAATGATTATACATTGATTTTATATGATTATGTGGAAAACTAGAAGGGGGTTGAATAGTTTACCGGTTTTTAACTTTAATTCCTTTTGAAATCTTTACGTGTAATCAACAATCAATATTAACAAGTGATAAGTAATATGCAAGTAAAGAGTAAGAAACAATCAAACCACAACACGAATGTTTATCGTGGTTCGGCTACAAGGACTCTTTTTCCGTGCCCTACTCCACGCCCCGAGTATCCAACTCGAGAGTTACTCTTACTAGTCAACAAGCTCCTTTCACCGGTGGAGAAACCTTACACGTCGCTTACACACGATTACCGACACAAAGCTAAATTACGAGTTCTTTTACAAGGGCACAACCACTCACATCACACTATGTATTTTGAGGACTAAAATACTAACCGATCACTAATGAATAGATACAATCAATGAAAGTTTGAACAACACAAGTTCACACACTATTTATACAAACAAGTATTCCAACTTTGCGTTGATGCTTGTATGTCTTTGATATGAGTTTGTGATCTTCTTTCTACAAAAGAATCTCACCAAAATGAAAGATGAATATGTTAGATATATGTAATGAGAGTATGTATGATAATGTATGATTGTAAGTGATGAGAAACAACTTGGAGTGGCTTGCTATTTATAGGCAAAAAGCCTCAATAGGCCACGGATTGGACAGAACCAAAGGATTGGTTCCGTCTGTGTTAGAGTTTGGTTCCGCCAAACTCTGACACACAATCCTCCTATTTCTCTTTCAAATCTTCCAAAGATATTGCCATATCTATCCTAGATACATTGAGTAACAATCTAAACAATATCTTTACCATATCTTCCAAGGATCATACAAACATCCAAGGATCATGATGCTATAAATGATGTAATAAAACTTACTATTTATGTTTTAAACTAATGCAAAATACAAGTGTTAACTAACAAATGCTATACTTGTGTAATATTGGTCTTGTGACAATATGTATAAAGGATTTCAACTATATTTATACTTTGTTGCTAAAGTGAACTTTATATTTTGTCGTTAACAAAATACGGCAAAGATCGTAAAATATAAATAACGTTTTTTGGACGATATTTGTATTAACAATCTCCCCCTTTTTGTTGATGACAAAACATAAGTTTATATTTTAGCAACTAAGATAAATAAAGTATAAATCTTTTAATCATTTGTAGTCAACTAGTTTTTTGCAACATTTTAGTATCTTTTTAGTGACAAGTTTTGAGATACAAAAAATTTGATACAAGTTATTGAAAAAATGAGTATAAGTCTTTTAACCAATTTTAGTAGATGTGTAAAGTATTGGCCTTTCTCATTGTGTAACAATTACCATTTATTACTAGTTGCTAGAGATATTATTTTCTCCCCCTTTTTGTCGAAACATAAAGAAGAGAAGCGAATGCGGAATGTAATGTAGCCCGAGCTATTAGAAGCTCCCCCTTGGACAATACTCCCCCTTATTGGGGTGCCAAGTAATGCATGGATTTTGAATTTCTACAAGACAAAGAGTTAGTAGGAAATACATATACAAGATACAAAACACACTATATAAAGACAATGCACCTCATAAAGAAGATCAATATCATTCAAGTAAAATTTATTTTGGCCTTAGCCAAAATAGTGGGACAAGAGATGGATAGATTCTTCTTAACAAAAATAAAAGGAAAGAAAAACAACATTAATGTAAAAAACAACATGAGGCTCTAGATTAGGAAGTTAAACACCCAGCTTGTTCCTATGGTTGTGGCGGGTGAGTGATGGTGTTTAAGCGCTCTAGAATGTGGTTAAGAATGAACCTCATTTCATTGTGAAGTTCACGGATATCCTTTTGGCACCGTTCACTTATGTGAGCGGTTCTTTCACACATGCCACACTCATGGCGGGGAAAGTTTGGTGGAAGAGGAGG
Source organism: Artemisia annua (assembly GCA_014162995.1). Classification (NCBI taxonomy): domain Eukaryota; kingdom Viridiplantae; phylum Streptophyta; class Magnoliopsida; order Asterales; family Asteraceae; genus Artemisia; species Artemisia annua. The sequence continues at coordinate 88,263 of LBNU01007883.1, forward strand.
AAATTCATTTGTTGGTGGTGGTGGATCGTTTGATTGAGTCTTATTGGGTTCAAAGTTGTGTGGTGGATGGCTTGATTAAGCTTCACGATGTGGAAAGATGTTTGATGTTGGAATGTTGGTGGAGGAAGAGTACAAAGCTTCTTGGAGTTGCATGGTTTCTTTGATGTGGGCTCCTATCAACTTTTTGAATGATAGAGCATTGCTCATTTCATTGAGGAGATTGGCGGTAAAAGCTTCATGACATGGTTGAGTGCTTGGAGGATCACTCCACAAGGATTCTTCAATTTCCTCATAGGTTGGAAAAAATGATTGAGATGTGGGTGGTGGTGGTGGGACATTTTGAGCATGAGTAGGTTCACCATAGAGTGGCCCATGGATTTCTTTGAATTGTGGATGAAATAGTAGTGGTTGTGGTTGANTGAATGATAGAGCATTGCTCATTTCATTGAGGAGATTGGCGGTAAAAGCTTCATGACATGGTTGAGTGCTTGGAGGATCACTCCACAAGGATTCTTCAATTTCCTCATAGGTTGGAAAAAATGATTGAGATGTGGGTGGTGGTGGTGGGACATTTTGAGCATGAGTAGGTTCACCATAGAGTGGCCCATGGATTTCTTTGAATTATGGATGAAATAGTAGTGGTTGCGGTTGATAACTTTCATCTTGTGGTTTACTTGATGGTTGTTTGGCTAGTCTTTCAATGGAGCCAAAGGATGGAAGAGGCGGTGGATTGGTTGATCTTGGTGGCAAGTCATCTAGAGTATCCAAGAAGGGGTGAGGTGAAGTTGGTGGAGTTGAAAATAGTTCCATAGGTTCTAGTTTGGGTGACTTTGGTGGTGATGGTGATTTTGATAGTGGGAATGGTGCCGGAGGTGGTGTGGTTGCAACCGGTGTCTTAGTTGGTGGTGGAATGGAGATGTTGATTTTGGTTTGAGGTGTAGGTGTGGTAAGACTTAGGAAGTTTTCATCATGGATTGGAGATGAGATGGTCAATGGTGATGAGTCAGAGGATGATGATGCAAGTTTGACAAAGCAACAAGGCTTGACACTTATTCTAGCGGTTCTCTTAGGCGGTTTTGATGGTGGTGAAGAGGTGTTTGACTTAGTCATTGTAGCTGAGATTGAAGTACTAATAATGATAGAAGTGAAGGTAAAGGTGTGAGATTTGATGATCTTAGTGGTACTAATTTATAGAACTCATTAGTTATGGAAAGTTGTGTTTGGATTAGATGTTTAGCCATAGAAAGAATGCAGAAACTAATGATTGTTAAAGAAGTCAACCCAATAGGTGAAGCTTGAGTGATATGCATTGGATTGGAAGTAAATGCATTTCAATCATCAACTGTGACTATCAAGGAGCTAAGATCCAGTACTTCTAGTTATTATTAGTTTCCTATTGGTTCTAGAAGATTTGTTCATTTGTAGTTTGCAGATTTGTACAAGAAAATTTTGACACTTTTATGAGTTTAGAAAAATTTGCGGGAAATCGGAAATTTTAAAAATTTGCTGCACTCAGGCGGAACCAACGACAGAATGGGACGGAACCAAATTTTTGGTTCCGTGTAATTCGTGGTATAAAAACCACGGAGCCAAATGGCCCAACGGACGGAACCATAAATTTGGTTCCGTCGTAGCCGTACCCTTCTGTATTGATTTGTGCCGAAAAAATTTTGAGTGCCGAAACCTGATTCTAGCTCCATAAAAGTTGTAAAAACATATGTAACATGTCATAATACATTGAAATACAACATAATTCATAGGAAAAACACACATACCATTGAAGATCAAGCAAGTGCAAAATTTTCCACTTTATAGAAGTGGAAAGACGGAAAATTGATAGCATACAAATGCTATCCACATGCAAATGTTTGTTAGTTCACAATAATTGTTCAAAACACAGAAAACATCCTAATAATACATAAGTCCATAACACATAATTGTTCAAAGGTGGTTGTGCCAAACACTCCGTTAGCAATGCCACTTCTTGTCTAGCTTCTTGTTGATCTTTGTCATGAACCATCCCAAGCACTTGAACATTCCCTTTGTTTGTTTGAACTCCTCCGATGCATTATCAATCCTTGGTAGTTGTCGATGATATTCATGAGGAGGAAGCCTTGAGTTGGGAAGTCCATCTTCTACACTCATGGATGAGGATGATGAAGAGGTGGGAGGATGAGGCCGTTTTCCTTGAGTTTTGGCTACACGATAGTCACTTAATGGTACAAAGATGTGGGGAATGAGAGTGTAGTCGGGACAAAAACCTTTGGGATTGCGTGGGATTGGAGCAAAGGACCTATAAAGGCGAGTGAGAAGCATTCCATAGGGAAGTGCACTTTTGCCTTATACAAGTATATCCGCCATCCTTTTGGCTATATAATAAGCCAAATTGAATGGTTGGCGAGTGGAAATGCTAAAGAGCATGTAGCAAAGGCAAGCATTGATGTGGTCACGATTTCCTATTGAACTAATCACATTTGCCCTAAGTATTTCTTCCCATTTGAGGGGTCACGGTCAACTTCGACACCCGACCTTTTAGTCCTAGTTCCCGAGGTTCTAGGGTGAAAAAGATGATCTCTAATGATTTGCTTGTCAACTAGAGGAGTGTTGTAGGGGTAAGGACGGTCATCCATAGTGTCTAGAATTGAGAGGGACCATTTGTCCGAGTAGATACATGTACCCCTATTTGGGACACCAAGAACTTGAGCAAATTGATCAAGAGGCATGTTGAGTTGAGTTTGGTTGATCCTAAAGCTTAGGTTTATGAGACCCTCATGATTGGTGTGAAGAGTAATGGAGGCATAGAACTCTAGGACGAACCTATGACATATTGGCTCATCAATGTTGATGAGGCAATCAAAATTTATGGCGGCAAGGTCTTGACGAATGGTTGTGTCTTCTAGGAAGGATGGGTCAATAGTTCTACCCTCATGGACATAGCGTTTTTCTAACGCCTTAAAAATGTTTCTTTGAGCCTCGGTAAGTCCCTTGGTCTTATGGTGTTTGGGTAGGTAGTTAAGGGTGTCTTTGTGGTCATAGAATGTTAGAGGAGGCATGTTTGGACCTAGAAACACAAATTTCACATTTTAGTTTGAGTTAATGATAATTGTGCTAGTGTGTGACTATATGCTAACAATGTGGAGGTGTAGTTATCTCGACTCTTTTAATGCATGCAAAACATGAGATTTTTGTAATTTACATTTGTTTTTGAGTAAAACATGAGATAACCCAAACACTCCTTATTCAATGTAGCTACGTTTGAATGTACCCGAAAATACATATTAGTTATGTATTCCCATTAGCATTCAAGAGACATAATGCAAGTGAGTTTTAAATGTAACGTTTTAGATTTTGTATTCATAATGTAGGACGAAAAAATATTTGTCCTATTTGTGAGAAGTTATTTTGCAAAAATTTGACATGGGGTGTTAAGTATACTAATAAGAATGCAATTCCTAACTATGGAAAACATGATTAGTTTTGTTTTACAATTACTACTTTACATGAATTTCTTGAATTAATGCATCACCCCAAGTTTTATGTTTTGTGCATAAATGGAATTCCTAGACACAGATCAGGAGAAAGAATGTAGTAAAGAGACTTACAATGATGTTATGAGCACTTGTTTGGTGAAGAAGAACCCTAATTATTGTGTGTGTAGATGTTTTGGATGAAATTGTGAATGAATGGGATTGTGTGGAGGATATATGGGATGTTTGCTTTTGAATATTATATTATTTTTAAGGTACAGAGGACCACGGATTGGACGGAACCAAATTGTGGGTTCCGTCCGTTGGTGCGTTTGGTTCCGTCTGTACAGAACACAAAAACAATTTTTCGTTTATTCTTTTGTGTGTTTGTTTAAGACTAAGGTTTGAGATTATAACGTAGGTTCCATTAGTCCTAGCCCAAGTCTAAGAAGATTGAATGGTTCTCGCTTAAGAGATTTTGTAAGGATGTCTGCAATGTTGTTTTCGGAGGATACTTTTCCTATAGAAATGTTTCCTTTTTGAACGTTGTCACGGAGGAAATGATGACGAATTTCAATGTGTTTTGTGCGTGAATGTTGAACTAGATTTTTACTAAGATCGATGGCTCCTTTGTTAACACAAAGAATGGAGATGTAGTTTAGTTGAATACCGTAGTCCACAAGAGCTTGTTTCATCCAAAGAGCTTGTTGACATGCTTTTCCGGCCGATACGTATTCGGCTTCAGTTGTTGAGAGAGCGAGAGATGTTTGTTTCTTGGAGAACCATGAGGTAAGACAATATCCAACAAAAGTACAAATACCACTTGTGCTTTTTCTATCAACATAGTCACCGGCATGATCCGAATCGGTATAAACTATGGTTTCTACTCCCGTTCCTTTAGGATACCATAGTCCAAAATGTATAGTTCCCTTAATGTATCTAAAGATTCTTTTAACGGCTTCAAGATGAATGATTTTTGGATCTTCTTGAAAACGAGCACATAGACAAACACTAAACATAATGTCGGGTCTACTAGCCGTGAGATAAAGTAGACTACCAATCATACCTCTATATTTGGTGTTATCTACGGATTCACTTTCCTCATCTTTGGTTAACTTCATTTCTGAGGACATAGGTGTCTTAATGGGTTTGGAATCTTCAAGACCAAATTTCTTAAGCATATCTTTAATATATTTAGATTGGTTAAAGAATATTCCATCTTCTAATTGTTTAATTTGAAGTCCTAAGAAAAAGTTGAGTTCTCCCATCATACTCATCTCAAACTCATCATGCATGATTTTTGAGAAATCGCTACATAATTCTTGGCAAGTTGATCCGAATATGATGTCGTCAACATAGATTTGGACTATGATAATATGTGATCCTTTCTTTTTAGTGAAGAGAGTGTTATCAACTAATCCCATGGTATACTTATGGTCAATTAGGAAGGTCTTAATTCGATCATACCATGCTTTTGGAGCATGCTTAAGTCCGTATAAAGCCTTTTTAAGTTTGTAAACATGATTAGGTTTTTCAAAGTCGGTGAAGCCTGGAGGTTGAGCAACATAAACTTCTTCATTGATAACACCATTTAGAAAAGCACTTTTGACGTCCATTTGAAAAAGTTTAAAGTCGTGTGCACATGCATATGCAAGTAAAATTCTAATTGATTCGAGCCTAGCTACCGGAGCAAAAGTTTCATCGTAGTCAATGCCTTCTTGTTGGTTATATCCTTGTGCTACTAGCCTAGCTTTGTTTCTAGACACTACACCATTTTCATCCATTTTATTACGAAAGACCCATTTTGTTCCAATTATTGTTTGACTTTTTGGTTGAGGGACTAATGTCCAAACGTCATTTCTAATAAATTGGTTTAATTCTTCTTGCATGGCTATTACCCATGATTCATCTTTTATGGCTTCGTTTATGTTTTTAGGTTCAATAGTTGACACGAAACAAAAGAAGTTGCTTTCATTTTGAACTCTTGATCTTAGTGTTCTTTCGTTAATGTTTCCTATAACACCATCTAATGGATGACTCTTAGATTCTTTGACATTTACAATTTCTTTGTTTAATAGTTCATTTTCCTTGTCATTATCAAAGATTTCTTGATTTTTCATAGCTTGACTTTCAACTAAGTCATCATCTACCAAAGGTGATGTCGTAGAGGGAGGTGGACTTTCATCAAATGTTAAGTTTAATGATTCCATGACTTTTAAGGTTTCTTTGTTTAAAACAATATATGCTTTGCTATTTTGTGAATATCCAAGAAATATACCTTCATATGACTTTGGGTCAAATTTTGTAAGGTAATCCTTGGTGTTTAGGATAAAACATTTACTTCCAAACACTCTAAAATATCCTAATGTAGGTTTTTTCCCTTTATATAATTCATATGGTGTTTTATTTAAAAATGGTCTAATTAAGACATGATTTAAAATGTAGGTTGATGTGTCAACCGCGTTGCACCAAAACTTTTGTGGTATATTTTGTTCATTAAGCATTGTTCTACTCATCTCTTGAAGAGTCCGGTTTTTACGTTCTACTACTCCATTAGATTGAGGAGTACGTGGTGCCGAAAAGTTATGAGTTATTCCATTTTTATCACAAAACTTTCCAAATTGTATTTCATTGTCAAATTCACGACCATGGTCCGTTCTAATAGACATAATGCACGTTCCTAATTGATTTTGAATTTTCTTACTTAAGATTTCAAATTTATCAAACGCTTCATTTTTATTTTTCAAAAATTTTGTCCATGTATATCTAGAGTAATCATTTACTATAACTAAAGTATAGAAGTTGCCTCCATAACTTTGTATAACGGATGGACCAAACAAATCAATGTGTAAAAGTTCTAGACACCTAGTTGCAGACACCATGTTTTTAGCCTTATGGCTACTATGTGCTTGTTTACCGATTTTGCAAGCATCACAAAAGTGTTGGTCGTATTTCAACTTGGGTAGGTTTCTAACTAGATCTTTGGAGGAGAGGTTTTGGATAAGTCTCATATTAGCGTGTCCAAAACGTCTATGCCATAAAGTTGAAGATTCATCTAATGAGGTGAGGCAAAGTTTGTCTCTAGATGTTTGATCCATCTTCATGACATACACGTTATTCTTAAGAACACCTTTAGCTATGGTTATGCCGTCTTTTAGTATTTTACTTCCATTTTCACTGAAAAGGACGTTATACTTTTTGCGGCAAAGTTGACTAATACTAAGGAGATTAAATCCTAGGTTATCAACATGAGCTACATCATCTATGGAGAGAGAGTCGTGAGAGATTGTACCTTTTCAGATGATCTTGCATTTAGCTTTGCAACCAAATGTAACGTTACCACCATCATATTTTTGGTACGTTGAAAAGAGACTTTTGTTGCTGGTCATATGTCTTGAGCAACCACTATCTTTAATACATTCGTCCGGTTCCAAACTTACTTTGAAGCACACCTATTTTATAAAGAACACTCAAACGTTTGGTCCCCAATATCTCATGGGTCCATTTTGGTTAAACATATCATTTCCTTGGTTCATATACGGAAATGGTTGATATGGGTTCCAAGTCATATAATTTGGAATTTGGTATTGTCTTGTTAAATTTTGATTCCAATTACTTTGGTAGTTGTGTTGAGTGTTGTAGTTGCTCTTTGGAAAGGGGCGTTTGGGAATAGGCGTTTTAGATCTTGGTTGAGTTGTTTTAGTTCTAAACTCATTTTTAACAAGTCCTACTCCTATTTTGATGGTTGGTGTTAGTTTTGTTTCAGTTGGGATGACATTAGATTTCTTTGTTATTTTAATGAATTCAGAACGTTTTGAAGAACCTTCCTTTTGTTCTGTCACAGTTCCCACGGAACCAAAGTTTACCACGGACGGAACCAAAGTTTTGGTTCCGTCTGATCCGTGGTCTACTGTGACAGTTTTGTCCGTTTGTTTCTTTAGACTACTTACATCTCCTAGTTTCATAAATCCTAATCTGGTCTTATCATGTGGTGATTTTTGAATTTTCATAATCTCATCCGCACATGATATACTTTTATCAAACCTTTTAAACTTGGAGTTTTGTTTGATAAGATCATTTTGAGTGATTTTTAGTTTCTCAATTTCAAGTTTAAGTTCCTCACATGACTTACACATTGTTTCACTAGTTTTACTCTTTTCTAATCTTTTAGCTTTTTCTCTTAATTCATAAAATTCATTTTCCAAAAACTCTCTTTTTGTTTTCAAAAACTTGTTTTTGTTTATAATTTTTAAGCTTAGTTCACAAAGTTTGTTATATTCTTTTTGCAATGTATCATCATCAATAGAAGAGCAAGATGAATCGTAATGTACCTCATCCGAGTCTTGAGCTATGAGAGCAATTTCGTCATTCTTTTGCTCTTCATCATCGTTTTCACTATCACTCCAAGCATCGCTCACGAAGGCACTTTGAGATTTGTTTTTGGGTGGGTTTGGACATTCTCTTATGAGGTGACTCATATCTCCACATCTAAAGCACTTCCGTTCACCTTTCCCTTTCTTATCGTCACGATCTTTTCGGAAAGACTTCTTGTCTTCCTTAGGTTGTCTTACAAACTTTCCTCGTCTTCTAAAGAACTTCTTGAAGTCTCGAACGACCAAGGCATATTCTTCATCATCACTATCCGAACTAGATTCATCATCATCACTAGATTCGACTCTAGCTTTTAAGGCAATAGATTTGACCTTCTCTTTCTTGCCTTTGACTATCTCCGAATCTTTCTCCATTACCATTTCGTAGACTTTGAGTTTTCCAATTAGTTCGTCAAGTGGCATGCTTGAAAGATCTTTAGATTCTTCAATAGCCGTTACTTTTGCTCTCCACTTTGGATGGAGTGCTCTAAGAAATTTCTTGACAAAGTTCTTACTACAAAAAGATTCATCAAGTGCTTTAAGTGAAGTAATAATAGTATTAAACCTAGCAAATGCATAATCAATAGTTTCATCTTCGGGAATAGAAAATTGTTCATATTGTTGTACAAGAAGATCAATTTTGTTATCTTTAACTTGTGAGTTTCCTTGATGAGTGATTATTAAAGTTTGCCAAATATCTTTAGCGGTTTTGCACATAAATACTCTTTCATATTCTTTCTTTGGCAAAGCGTTATAAAGCATCATTTTAGCTTCATTATTTTTTGCAACTAATTTCTTTTGATCATCACTATGTCTAGTAAGTGAGTTATCCTCATCTTTTCCACTACCAATATCTTTAAAAGTTATTTTGTTATCACCTTCAATTATTATATACCACAAATCTATATCTTTTGATTTCACGTAAGTTTCAAAACGATTTTTCCAATATATGTGATGAGGTGAAAAGTGTACCCGTTTTAGGAGGTCATTTAAGCCCTAATTCGTGTTAATATGATCAATTATTGCCCTAAATCGTTCCTTTTGTCATTTTAGGTACTTTTGAGAAGAATTCTGGAAAACACATCATTTTGGACGTTTTTGGAGCATAAAGTGAAGAAAATGACAAAGTCTCAAAAGAATGCTGGAAATCCTTCCTGACGGCGTCAGAGTCACAAGGTGACGCCATCAGCCAACCAAGACAAGGAGTGGATTCTAACTATATGTGACACCCTAAGAAGAAAATGAGATGTTTACACCTGACGGCGTCAGGTGTTAATAATCCTAGGCCGTCAGGTGTAATGCTAAAGAGTGACGGCCCAGAGCAAGTTTACAAGTGACGGCATCAGAAGTAGATCTAGGCCATCCGAGAACCCTAATGGCGGCGAGCTGACGGCGTCAGAAGCTATAAGCTGACGCCGTCAGAGTGTATTTTCTATATATACTTTTCTATTTTTCATTCATTAGTGTGCAACTTTTGGGAACAAACCCTAGACGATTTTGTCAGCCTTTTCAAGGGTTTTTCACCCTTGATTCTTCCATGTTCAATTAAAGATAAGTCTCCATTCAAATTAATCAATATGTCTATGTGTTGGTTAATTATATCTTATGCTTGTCTTTCAATTAACATGCTAGGCTAGATTTATTTTGTGTTTGCTTAGATCTAATGAAACCTAACTATTGATTATTGGTTGTTGGTGTGTTATTACTTGTATTGGATGATTGTTTATCGATGTTAGGCTTAAGAAAACTGGCTAACCTCCTATACGGTAACTTGCTTGAACGTCTTAAGAAACATGAACCAATGCGTACTAGGTTTTTATGGTTGTATTTAATGCATGAGCGAATTCTAATGATCCCATGTTAGGAGCTTCTAGCAGGCTCGACATAGGAGTGAAGTAGGAGCTTATAGAGTTGGGGAAGTACGTACGCCACCCCACGAATGGTATTAAGGAATACACCCGTTATCCACCCAATTAATACACACTAATTAACCGGTAAAAGATAGTTAGGGAGTAAGGAAATCTAAGTAAACACATTTCTCTCCATATAAGTTTCACAACCACTTAGTTTTAGTTATTTTTATTTTATTTGCAATAGTAGTTTTTGGGTTAGTTGGCTAGCAACTAATTCCGCCCACTGCTTCAAACCCGAGATTTTACTTGCTTTGAAAAAAATATAAAAATACAAAAATAATCATCCCTCATCCTTAGACTTATTAGAGTAGTTTTTCATACCTAACGAACATTATTCCCTGTGAGAGAACGATCAATCCCCCGTACTTACCACTACACTATACTACATCGGTCAGGTACACTGCCTGGTGGGATTGCAAGCTTCTCAAGATCCCTTGAGAGGTAAAACCTGTTACGTGGTCGCAATCCCGCGTATCAATATGAAACCATTTGGTTCAAATAGTGGTGGTCTTTGCATAGATTGCCCTTCTTTGAAATTTTCAAAATCCATGGATCGTTTCAAGTTTTAAAACACAATATATTTTAAAAGCTTGAGTAACATAGCTCTTGATGCCAATTGTGGAAAACTAGAAGGGGGGTTGAATAGTTTACCGGTTTTTAACTTTAATTCCTTTTGAAATCTTTTCGTGTAATCAACAATCAATATTAACAAGTGATAAGTAATATGCAAGTAAAGAGTAAGAAACAATCAAACCACAACACGAATGTTTATCGTGGTTCGGCTACAAGGACTCTTTTTCCTTGCCCTACTACACGCCCCGAGTATCCAACTCGAGAGTTACTCTTACTAGTCAACAAGCTCCTTTCACCGGTGAAGAAACCTTACACGTCGCTTACACACGATTACCGACACAAAGCTAAATGTCGAGTTCTTTTACAAGGGCACAACCAATCCCATCACACTATGTATTTTGAGGACTAAAATACTAACCGATCACTAATGAATAGATACAATCAATGAAAGTATGAACAACACAAGTGCACACACTATTTATACAAACAAGTATTCCAACTTTGCGTTGATGCTTGTATGTCTTTGATATGAGTTTGTGATCTTCTTTCTACAAAAGAATCTCAGCAAAATGAAAGATGAATATGTTAGATATATGTAATGAGAGTATGTGTGATAATGTATGATTGTAAGTGATGAGAAACAACTTGGAGTGGCTTGCTATTTATAGGCAAAAAGCCTCAGCAGGCCACGGATTGGACGGAACCAAAGGATTGGTTCCGTCTGTGTTAGAGTTTGGTTCCGCCAAACTCTGACACACAATCCTCCTATTTCTCTTTCAAATCTTCCAAAGATATTGCCATATCTATCCTAGATACATTGAGTAACAATCTAAACAATATCTTCACCATATCTTTCAAGGATCATACAAACATCCAAGGATCATGATGCTATACATGATGTAATAAAACTTACTATTTATGTTTTAAACTAATGCAAAATACAAGTGTTAACTAACAAATGCTATACTTGTGTAATATTGGTCTTGTGACAATATGTAAAAGGATTTCAACTATATTTATACTTTGTTGCTAAAGTGAACTTTATATTTTGTCGTTAACAAAATACGGCAAAGATCGTAAAATATAAATAACGTTTTTTGGACGATATTTGTATTAATAGATTATAATCACATAATAAATTCTGATAAGCATATAATGATAAGAGATTAAATGTGATTATATAAATAATCACAAGTAAATTGGAATGACATGTTATAAGTGTAGGACTTACACATATAGCTTATTGGATCCTCCTAAAACATGTGTGGTTTAAGGTGGTGATTTGTCTAAAAGAAGAATGTTCGTAGATGAAGCTATGAGTAATCAGATGATGCATCTTCTGTCATACGCTTTACTCCTTGGTCTATAGCATACTAGATTTAGAATCTGTTGTGAAGTGACAAATTAATGATCTTGATGTCATATCCATGTGAGAAAATTATAAACAAGATTAATACATTGAAAGAGAGAACCTTTCTAAAAAAAATCTTGAGATAAATTCCATGTGGGGGACTCCGCCCTAGCTAGAGTTCAAAAGGACATCAACAAACATGAAGTTCTTGCCTAGTTGGAATACTCAAGAATTACCTGGAGCATGATATATTTAGAGTTGAACGAAATTTAAATTTGTACAAACATATTATGTCGACACGACAACTACTGTCAGTATGGGTTATCACTATTGACAATGTGAAGTCATAGAATAACATTGCGAATCCGCTTGTGAAATGCAGAAGGTGAGAGTTAGTTAGCAAGTCGTGAAGAGGAATGAGACTAAAGCCCTTGGAAATTTTATATGAAGGAAAACCTAACCAAGCTGACTACAGATCCCAAGATCTGGGTTCAATAGGAAAACCTACTTGTATAAATTGAGGTCACTGTGGGGGAGTAATAAACTCCATATTCATTTAAGGGAGTTATTAAACTTCCTAGTCCATTCCTATAATAGTGACAATATAAGGTTAAGCATATGGCTTTTAATGATTAATGAAAAATCACCTATGTGGGAGAGAAGTGGGGTCACTTCAAAGGGAATTGTGGGAGGCGCAATTCTTAAAAGCTCTCGCAAAATTAGGCTAATTTTCATGACAATAACGAACATAACTATGAGAACCAAAATGTGTCAAGGAGATATTTGTGTGAATATATATTGTCGTCTCCACAAAAAACAGACAGTTCAAAGACATCGAGTTCTACTTGTTGCTAGGAGTCTAAGTATATTTCACGAGGAAAGGTTCAAAGGGTAACACCTACCTATCCTATGCAAATATCAACTTCAAAACTCTATTACAACTTCGTGTCATTAAAATTTGTTTCCTGAATCAATTTCATCATGTGGGGGATTGTTGGAAAATGTGGTCAAATGTGTTGAATGACAATTGATTTTGTCATCATGTATACTAATGAGAATTAAGAATAAATAATTTATGGTTTTATTTTAATTCATGAGACATTAGTAAAATTAATTGTGACCGTTTTCTTCCATTCCAATTCCAGACTTATTCTTTCATTTCAATAACACCGAAAACTCCTCTCCTTGTGTTACCATCCATATTTTGTGTATCGGTTCGTAATAGAGGGAAGGCATATTGGTTCGCCTAGATAACTCGTTTGTGCTAACGGGGTTATCCATTGTTGTTGTATCCTGGGAGATAGATGTTCATGAGTTCTCAAGCACCGTGGAGAGGACGAATCTGTCTTAAGGAAACTGTGACTATCACAGGCCTCAACATTTTCCTTTTTTTTGTTCTCCGGGACTAAATAATCAAACGGTTTATGGTATCATTCTCTACACTTTTATGTTTTTATGGTATGGTTTATTTGTTTTTATTAGCAATATACTCTTAAATCTTAATATATAACATCATTTTCAATTTCAAAGAGTCATTGTAGCCTACTGATGCAAGTTGCAAGTTGCAAGTTGCAAGTTGCAATTTTGTTGCAAGTCCGCAATAAGACTTGCATTATGCAAGTCTCCAAGAAACAAATGCCAACTTGAATTTTCACTTGATAACTAGTTATAGATACACTTTATAACATTGTTAGCTTGTTATTAAATCACAAATAATGAAACGTATTATCACTATTATTATATGTTCTTAGCATAATAATTTGTTCTTTTGTCAAGTCATGGTAGCCTACTGATGCAAGTTGCAATTTTGTTGCAAGTCTGCAATAAGACTTGCAGTATGCAAGTCTCCAAGAAACAAATGCCAACTTAAATTTCCATTTGATAACTAGTTATAGATACACTTTATAGCATTGTTAGCTTGTTACCACGCATTTTGATAACTAGTTATAGATACACTTGATAGCATTGTTAGTTTGTTACCATGCATTTTGCACGCATTTGCGTGGTTACAACTTAAAAGTTGCATAATATTTGTGGTTCTTTACTATTTATACATTTGCCAATTGCAAATTCGCAACAATCATACTATAACAAACAAATGCAACAAAAAAAATGTGATTTATACATGTGCCGTTTAGTTGTTTAAGATTTTAACAACTAAGTTTAAGAAATCAAATTTTATGATTGTAAAAATGGTACAGACTCGAACCCAACTTGACTTGACCCGAACCGGACTAACCCGAGTTCAAATAGGGTCGAGTTCGAGTATGTTATCTTTAGCCTCGACCCGACTTTGACCCGACCCGATCCCGACCAACCTGACTCGATTAACACCCCTAGGTGTAGGCACCGATGGGAATGTCATTTGCTTTTCCTTTTTTTTTTTTTTTTTCCTTTTTTTTTTTTTTTCCAAAAACGGTCCCATAGTGCATTCCCATCTAAGCCTTTAACACGCCATTCGTCTTCTCGTGGGTGAGACCACAGTCGCTGTTGCCTTTTTTCTTTTTTCCTTTTTTTTTTTTTTTTTTTTTGAGTGAGTTGGTATTTTTGTGATGTGTTATAAAACTCACATACATCAATAACAGATTTTTGCTGAAGAAGATATTTAGTTATTGTGCTGTCATTAGGTATTTACAGATGACACACCAATAGCGGTTATTGGTGTTATAGTGCACCTAGAGCACTTATGTTTTATTTTTCATTATAAGCCGCATGTATAAGGAAATTAGGAGGAAGCATCAACAAGACAACAATCGATATAAACTTAGGGGGGAGGGAGTGGGCACTAAAAGGCACTACACGAGACCGGTGTGGCACTGGAACACCGCCGCCGTCCCTTTGGTGTGGCACTAGACCGGTCATTTGCGTGAGATCTTCTGGCACTAAACGAGCAAAATGTGACCGTTATCTTTTTTTTTTGACCGTTGCACACATTTCCACATTTTCCAATGGATGGTTTTTGTTTTTTTAGTATATATTAGACCAAAATACAAAGAAGTGAAAAAAAAACAAAAAACAAAAAAAACTACTTACAAAAAAAAATCATATTCGATCAAATCAAGTTTTGGCAAAAATAATACCGAGAATCAAATCAAGTTTTTGGCAACAAAAAATGGAGCGTGGCAAAACAAATAGAGATCCTAGAAAAAGTGCTCGTCGTTGGTTAGTCAGACTCAAGAATCCACGGGATCGAGCAAGAAAAGAAATTCGTCGGAGTCAAGTAGCGCTCAAACGCCAACAAGCAAGACGCCAATAAACGTGGAAGATTTCGATTGTGACTTACCGAACCTTAACGAGAACCCAACTCCATCACGTCAATCAAAAGGCAAAAAAAGGCGAATTCTGGCGATTCAAGCCGAAGTTCGATGCGTGATACCCTTGCAAGTTACACGGCCGAAAAGAAAAGTTTAATGCAGGCGCAGTTGGAGGTTCAAAAGAAAAAAGACGAAGAATATTTCAAGTTTCTTGATGGGGAGGTGCTCAATCGTGACATGAAGTTCATTATGGAACCGCATGACAATATCCCAAACTCGGCTTTTAAGGATTTCATCATCAACAAGAAACGTCAGATATGCGCACAACACGGTTGGCCGTGTAGTTTGTAGGATTTAATGGTTTTTAAGTTTTTAAGTTTTAAGTTTTTAATTTTAATGGAACTTTAGTTATTTTATGTTTTTTAGTAATATTATGTAATGTTTTTTAAATTTTAATGGAATTTTAGTTTTTATTTTAATGAAATTTTAATTTTATTTTAATTTTAATGGAATTTAAAAAGAGAAAAAAAATGAAGTGAGTGAAGGGACGTAGTGCCACAAGTGATGTCAGAAAAAAATGAGTGAGTGATGGAAAAAGTGGGTGAATGATGTGGCATAAAGGGATTGGTTGGGAGTGAGTGATAGGAGAGAGAGTGCCACAACCACTCCCTCCCCCCCCCTCGGTGAAAAGTTGAGTTTTCAACACTTGGTTAAATGAGAGAGAAAGAGAATGTTGAAAATTAAATGTTGAAACTTCTTCTCTACGATTGTTTCAATTCAATATCACGCTCCAATATTAATTGAATATCAGTTTCAATTCATCAAATAAAACTAGCGATCAAAAAAACACACAAAAAGGCAGTACGATTTGGTCTTCATATATTCTATTCAAATAGTTTCATCATACCTAAATCCATGCGGGTGATTTCTATGTTGTCCACAGAAAATAATCGGTAAGTATCGAAGCTATTCAATTTTTATTTTTAGGGTTTCGATTTAAATCACATTGATGTGTTTTATTTTTTAATAATCAATTTTATTTTGTTTCAATTCATATATAATAGATTTTTCTTTCATTAATTTTAATTCAATTGTGTTGTATCAAAACCCTAAGGGGGAAATTAATGCATTTATTTTGTGTGTTCTGCGGATTGAATTGTTTAGGGGGTCAACAAGAGAGGTTGTACTTTCTCCAATTTATTCTTTTTGTTTAGGTTGATGATTTATCAAGGATGTACAGAGAGTGTTTTCAAAGATACCAAGGGACTGTATCTTGTATCGAATATGTTTAAGCAGGTTGGTTATACACTTGACACAATTCTATTTTATTTATTTAATTCTTTTTAATTTGTTCTATATGTAATTGTGTTTTACAGCATGTCACAGTTGAAGGCACGACATTGGTGAAACAAGTATGAAGCTCATTCTCTAATAATCATCTTGATTTATTAATCATCTATTATCTCAATTTTGGGGTTCTTTTTTATGTTAAGAATTAAAACTAATATTTATGGATTTTAGTTTTCATTGGCAGATTTGAGTTGTTTGTCTATATTATGTCATTGTGGCTGAATGTGCTAGAAGGGATCTTCCCATTGCCATCTTGGAGGGTACTAAGGATGACAAAACTTAACTGGAATAAGCGGCCTTATCTTCAAAACATGAGATCCCTAATTTGTTTTGTAAGTTTATAAACACTAAATTCGAACAGATTCAATTTTATTGGTGTTAAACAAAGTAAACCGGCAACTGCATAATTAGAAGTTTTATTTTTTTACAGATTTTCGGTGTTGTTGATTGGTGTAAGTATGAAGATTTTTATTTTGGTCTTATGACATGTTATGAATTTAATTCAGGTTTAAGATCTTGATTTTTATTGGTGCGTCGCTATCTTAATTAAAGGTTTTTTTTTCACCTGTTCTTAAATGCAGCCAACTGTACCAGACTTCTATACGCTCGGCGTGTTTTGATAATGCTTCGGATGGACCGCGAGTATCTATGAAATGTTGAGGTATGCGAATCTTTGATCGTTTTCTTGAATATGCAAATCTTATCGTTTCTTGAATCTCAAAATTATGTGGAATTACGTTAATTAAGAATTATACACAAACGTGATTGAGGTTTTTGTAAGATGTTGTGAATTAGATTATGCATGTGTTTGATTGGGGGATTAGACTTGAAATTTGTTTTTCGAAAAAATATATGGCTACTGATCCCCTTGTGTGGTTTTTTTTATTTTATAGGGATTCTGATAGTCGTTTGGGTTTGAATCCTATGTAGGTGTTTGGGATTATTTAATATATCGGTTATAAACTAAAAATATACATCTCACACGTGGTTGAGGCTCTTGTAAGGTCCTGCCAGCGGTCGTGAAAGCTCAATGCAACACGGCATACCATACATTCCCACCACTGTTGGCGTCCAAGGTAGTAACTACATCTGTAAGTATATTTCCACTTCATTATTCAGCTCTGTTAAGAGGTAAGCAACTAAATCACTATCAGTGGGTCAAGGTATATTCAGGCGCGCCACCATGCATCTCTGTTATTTATTTTTGAAGAAAGTCTGGTGCTTGCTTAATTTAAAGCAGTAGCAATCCTGAACATGATTATCCATTTATTTTGATTATAGCAGACGGGTTATATCAATGATTTACATGAAACAGTTTATGTACTTGCTAAATGTAGAGTAAATAAGCACTTACAAGTATTATTTTTCGATCAACATAAGTCTGTTTACAGGAAATAGATTGATTTATTAAAATTATTAGATGTAAAAAGTGGTGTAAATAGAGTGGGTTGTAAAGGTATAATGCTACTTATGCATGAATCTTATATATTTTGTATTTGTGCAGGGCCAAATTGAGCAATAGATTGACTCCTCTTCATTTGTGATTCACACTGATTTGAGGGGTTGGACCTCGCCTGGACTCGGATATGGCAATTACATCAAACCTGTTAGTTACTTCTTCCATTCTACGGATATTTCATTTATTTGTATGGTCTTCAAGGGAATGCTTTAGGGATATGTCTTAGGGGCATACTGATGCATGCTTTTCGTAAATTTAACCTTATAGTAAAACAAATAACATTTGCAGGTGTATATCCCGCGGATTTTGATTTCGTCTGACGGATGTTGAGGGGCAGAAACATCTGACAACATGCTATGGCAACGATCATACATACTGGTGCTATGAGAAATGAAGCCGAACTGCAAACACGTTTCAAAGTCAGCGACTTGAAGGTTAAGTCTATCTTTTACAGATTTTTACCCTCAAATGTCATTTGCTTTTTTCTACTCCTAATGATACTATATGCTTTGTCATCACTAGATGTTGGAGTAGTACCAGAATCTTTAATCTCAAATTAAAGATCTTCGAAAGGGGCAACTGACTTCCTCTTAGTCCCTTCAATTCGGCTGCCAATGCAACATATTCCATTAGACACACAAGCTAGAGCTTTGAGGTACAGAGACAAAGAAGAAAACCAGAAAATTCGAGAAAAGCGGTTACGTGTGCACCTAGAAACGCGTAAGGAACTTTTTTGTTTTGTTTTAATTGAATGTGATGTAAGTATATAAACAATGAGTGTATGACTACTTGAAATCATGTACTAATTGGTTGGGAAAAAAACAGGCCCGCCTGCAACGCGGCGGCCGACACCATTCTCGTTTTATTCAAAAGCATTAGATTTTCATTTTAGTATTATTAATTATTTTTGTGTTTAAAACCAGGTAGATCCATTCTACCAACTCGACCCATTGTATTCTGACATATATAATGTATGTTGTTGATACCAAGTGGACTAATGAGTGGTTACAAGGTCATTGCATACAATAACCAAACATGAAAAGGTCAAACAATCAAAAACTGAATAATCCACTCTTTACAAAATGTAGGGATAACTTATACGAAAAATAAATGTAATTAATAATTTTGCTATATATTCCACTACATCATGATTAAGAATGTACTCTTTATTCATGTAGTTTCGATGGTTTGGACTTGGCATAAAATAATACTCGAAAATAACACTTAAGTTTGGATGGAATCACAGATGTGAGAGTGTTTGGATTTAAAGAAAAGTTGCACGGGTTAATTTTAGTTTTTAGATACTAAGTACGCAATTACACTTTTATATTTTCACGTTGTATGTTTGAACATTACACGAAACACTTACCACAATATCACATATCTATAATTGTTTGCCGCTAGGATTTTCGTTGCTATGCACGGGTACTCGTCTAGTAAGCTAAAATAGTAAAATATCATCAAGTATTATGAGTTGAGAGAGAAATTAATACAAAGAAAAGTTTCTACAAAGCAATCATCTTGTCTACTTTTGTTTATTCGGCATCTACCTATCATTTGTCACTTTTCATCGCGGGATATTCGGAGAAGTATTTGAGTTTGGAGATGGAGTCGTTGTTAGGGGTGAGCATGGTGCGGGTTTTGGTAAAAACCGAACCGCATCCGCAATTGTGGTTTTTAAAAAGTGAGAATCCGCAACCGCGCGGTTTTGCGGGTTCGCGGTTTTTGCGGGTTTGCGGTTTGGTTTTGCGGTTTTTAAAGTTTTTTTTTTCAAATTATATTTTTCGTATATATTTATTATAGAATAAATATATCATAACATTACATGATGGGTTGAAACATATATACAAAATGTTGTGTATTATTATAAAATTATAAATCTATACAATAGTAAAAGTCAAATGAGGTGAAAAATTTTAAAAATTTCGATGATAAATTGATAGAAAAATAAAATTATATGACCTAAAAATTAAAACAATAATTAACCTATAAAATTCGTTTAAAACAAATAATTATAAAAGTATAAACAATAACATTTTATCATTAAAAAATATAAAATTTAGTTGGTTTATTTAGAATATATATATATATATATATATATATATATATATATATATATATATATATATATATATATATATATATATATATATATATATTTGAATATGACTTTGCGGTGCGGTGCGGTTATTGCGGTGCGGTTTTTCGCTGAAAACCAAAACCGCACCGCAAAATGCGGTTTTTATATTTTCAGGAACCGTACCGCGGTTTTTGTTGCGGTTTCGGTTTTTGCGGTGTGGGTTTTACGGTTTTTTTGTGGTTTGCGGTGCGGTTCCTGCTCACCCCTAATCGTTGTGAAAAAATAAATAAATAAATAAATAGTTTGATAAAGGGAGACTTGGATTTGGTTTTGATGCCTTTATATTTGCTTTCTAAAAAAACTCTCGCACTCTCCTTGTTTTACTAATCTTTTCACTTAATGTGAGCTATATCCTTTTTCTTTTNTTTTTCGCTGAAAACCAAAACCGCACCGCAAAATGCGGTTTTTATATTTTCAGGAACCGTACCGCGGTTTTTGTTGCGGTTTCGGTTTTTGCAGTGTGGGTTTTACGGTTTTTTTGCGGTTTGCGGTGCGGTTCCTGCTCACCCCTAATCGTTGTGAAAAAATAAATAAATAAATAAATAGTTTGATAAAGGGAGACTTGGATTTGGTTTTGATGCCTTTATATTTGCTTTCTAAAAAAACTCTCGCACTCTCCTTGTTTTACTAATCTTTTCACTTAATGTGAGCTATATCCTTTTTCTTTTTCCAATTCATTTTGTAACTCTGACCACCGATCTATTAGAAAGTAAAAAAAAAAAAATAAAAAGTCTAAAAAGTGATCCTGGACTGACAAGTGTACTCCACCTATTTTATTTAAAAAATCTGCATAGGGGCAAAATAGTAAAATTACCCGTTTTTTCTTTTATCACCTCAAATTTCAAAGGCACATATCTCTTAAACGACAAACTTTTAGAAAAAACCGATTTCACCATAATTTTTAAAATTTAATCCTCTTTAATTTGGTATAAATTTTGTTAAAAATTTCAAAACTTTTTTTTACATATCGAAATGAATGTTAATTTTCTTGATTTTTTGGGTATTTTCGACCTTATTTTGTACCATAATAAATGTTGAATCGTGAAAAATTTAAAACATGAAAGTCGTAGATTTCGGTTTTTACCCAGAAATTTGAATCACTCAAATCCAATATGATATGACTGAGATATCGTACGTTAAAGATGACGTTTTACTCATATTTGTTGCACACAACGTGTTTGATGAAATGTTTAGCTTAGATTTTTTGTCTTAAAATCGAGTTAAATGCACTAATTTTTGTACAACAATGCACCTTTAGTCATTTTATTGTAAGATTCATTTTTTTAACTGATGAACCTTATTAACTGATTTTTAAAAAAGACATTTTGTTCATCAGTTACTTTGGTTCATCAATTTCAGGCACATCAATTTTTTCAGATTCATCAATTTCAGGTTCATCAAATTTCATCAAATGTTTGGGTTCATCAATTTTTTCAGGTTCATCAATTTCAGGTTCATCATTTCAGGTTCATCAAATTTGATCAAATGTTTGGGTTCATCAAATTGATCACAGTTCCTTTCAGGTTCATCAATTTTTTCAGGTTCATCAATTTGATCAAATGTTTGGGTTCATCAATTCTATTTAACAAAACAAATTGATAGTTTTGTTAAACTGAAAATAACTTGACCAATTAGTGCATTTAAATGTATTTTTATATGAAAAATCTCTTTTAGTCATTTTATCAAACACTTTGTGTGCACTAAATATGACTAAGACGTCATCTAACACGCGATATCTCACTCATACCATATCGGATTTGAGTGATTCAAATTTCTGGGTAAATAATGGCCAAGAAGCTACAACTTTCGTGTATTAAGTTTTGCAAAATTCGGCCTTTAAACTAGACAAAATTAGAGCCGAAAATGCAAAAAATTTCAAGAAAATCAACACACACTTAACAAGTTGAAAAAAAAAAGTTGTTATTCATATATCATAATGCATACCAAATTAAAGAGAATTGAATTAAAAAAATTATGGTGAAATCGGTTTTACATAAAAGGTTGTCGTTTGAAAGTTATTTACGTTTGAAGTTTTGGGTGGATTAAAAAAAAGAGGTTAAAAGGACCAAAAATACCCCCTAACCGAATTTAATAAGAAAAAAGGGAGGGAATGGGTGGAGGACACTTGTCACATTCTGAGTGGCTTTATAGCCTTTTTAATTTTGTTTACTTTCTAAAGGATCGCAACTCTTTATTTTAAACTTTTCTTATAAAAATACTAACTTGATCTACCTAATCTTCACACGATCAACACAAGCTACACGATCTACTCGATCAACACAATCAACATAAACTAAACAAGCTACAAGATCTACAGTATCAACACGATCTACCAGATCTCACAATTACAAAGGATTGAAGATTCTGAACATGATGTATATTAAAATACAACAAGGAAGTAGCCAATATTACAAATTCACTGTATAGACTATGACACTTCGTATATTGACGATTACGTGTATTTTTCTATTGCATTTGGGATGTAAGAATGTTTGGATCATGTGACATTTCAAAATTTTCATGTCATTAATTTTAGTATTTTATTATTTAACTATTCTATTTTTTTTATTTAATTAACCTCGTCGGAAGTTATCCGCGTTTCGTCATAACACGTTCAATTAATTTAACCGCGACTAGACTACGTCCATTCTACACTTTTTATGCATCATTGTTTCCTTACAATCCTATTTTAAAAGTCACTTTTCAATTTTTCCATTTTTACGTAAACCTTGCACCGTTACGTTTTACCCGATTTAAATTTACGTTTTAAGGTTTTGACAAAGTGAACCAACCCTAGACTATGATAATTTACATATTTTTATGAATTTTTAAACTATTTCATGTTTACAAAAGAGTTTTATACTTGTCGTGTCATTTTTATAGCTTACGTCACTTTTATCAAGAACCGGTGTCACCAAACGTGTTTTCGACTCACGGTTTCATTTTTAACAACATTTAAACACTCCGATAAACCCAAGGCTCTCATGAAATATTAAAATTTACTATTTTAACACTCCATAAAAATTTCATATTATTTTTATAACACTTTTCTAAAATTCACGTTTTCAGGTCACCCAGTTCTGCGTAATTCGCGTTTTTAAGACCGTACACTTAAGTTAAACCCCACAAACACACTAATACACCCAATATTAATCAAATATGAATAAAATCTGATCTTTGGCTTGCCTTGGGACCACAAAACCGGATCACCCCCTCCCATCTTTAATATCTTTTTATTTTCAAGAAATAAAACTCATATTCACCTAGTTTGTATCACCAAAACATAATTCACTCATTTTGTTCTCTCCTCTCTTAATACCAACGACCCAAAACAGTCCATAAACACCCATTTCATCTAAATTTCATTAGATTCTTGATCATAGATTGATGATCTTGTAGTTCTAGTTTTGTTCCTTGGTTTATTTCACTCAAATCATCATCAAAACTCATCAAATCTTAGGTTTTCTTGAAGTCTTCCTCAAGATTATTTTAAAGCCATCTCCACAGCCCTCAAGCTTGATTTGAAGAGTAGAAGAGAAGGTCCAAGCTTGTGGTGGTGTCTCTTGGTCGTTTTTTATCAAGCCCTAAAAAGGTTGTTGGTGATTTTTCACTTCTTGTAAGTCAATCTTATCATATCCTTTGGATTTCTTCACATGCAATGGGTTTTTGTTATTCAATTAAATATGGGTTTTACCTAAGTGGGTAAACCTTATTTATGATAATCATGTTATACTTGATTCATTAGGACCATAGGTTAAGGGTGAGTGTGTTTGGGATAAGTTATGTTTAGGATAGATTGGATTTGTGATGCAGAAATTTTAGAGCTGCATTGTTGGAATGAAAAGACCTTGATACACTGGGTTATAAAATTTGTAAAAATTATACATACCTAGGTATATGTCTCAGGGTCATGTGTCAAAAAGGCTCACCATTAGAAGTGTTAGGATGATTAAAATATGATTTTTATGGTAAAAAGGGTCAGATTCTATATGCTGTTGGCACTCGGGGCAAAACTCAAGTTTTATGACATAACTTTTTGAAAACTAAACATGTAACCTATACTAGACAAATAGAGATATCACCTCCAATTGGCCTCACCTTTATAGGACCTGTAGATTTTAAATGACGGCCGATACGGTAAGCCATAAAATTCAGTCACACTTTTCTTTAGGACAGGTCTGTAAAGAAAATTTATAAAAAGTGGTTATACCTGCAAATTTTTGAGTAAACTTATTTTTACAGTACACTAGGGACTTAGGGGAAACTAGGGATATAAAGAACTTAAAAATTCGACTTACAGTTTGCAAGTAGTGATTTTTACAAGTCGGGAAAAGTTTTAAGCCACAAGTAAAACTAAGGAAATGTGATGGGTAAACAACTCGGGAACTTACTATTTTTGGAAACCATGACCATATGACTTAGGAAAACCCTTAGTATATTTCCTTGGCTGTATGAATCAAGTATAATAATGTGCATTCACTTTCTTATTCAATTAGCATTCACTTAGACATGTTTCTTGTTATAGGTCATTTCTAGTTTCGCTTTGGTCCTCCGGTTGTTGTTATTCGTGCTCTTCCACTCCACTACTTAAGGTGAGTTCATAGCCTCACATTTACTCTTTTAAATGTTTTATAAACCTCGCGAGGGGGATACATGCTAGTTTTACAAACTGAATACAAGTACTTTTTGGTATGCTTGACCCGATTACATGATTATAGACATTGAGTACCCTGCCAACAAGTCCCTAATTTCATGAACCGTTAATTACGTGAGTAAACGCTAATATTATAGATATGCATATTTGGCCAGGCAGGCCTGTTCGGGTGAGTAGCGCTCACTTGGAGCCTTTATTACCAAACGGACATATAATATTGAGAATTGAGGTAAATGACAATTGAATACCTTATGAGGGGCATTTAAACTTGGCCAAGGTTCGGTGTCATGAGCTCAATGCTATAAATCTTATTTCCCGACTTGTATTTGTTACATGTCAACTTAATTACTGGCGTATAACAACGTAGCCCAACTTCTTTTAAACTGAATTATCTTGTATTCAACTGATTATTTATTAAACTCTATGAATTCACTCAACTTTATGTTGACTTTTTAGCATGTATTTTCTCAGGTATTATTTTGCTAGCTGAGCATTGGGAGCAATCGGAGTCGCGGGGATATCAAATATTGAAGGACTTGTTTTCTACACATTCGATAACTTTTTATCTTTATAATATACATATGAGTCATGTTTTAACTATTGTAACTTAAGTTTTGAATAAAAATTGTTGGGACCTTTGTACTCTGATTTATCAAATCGAATGTGATTTTATTAAACGTCTCTTTTGAGGTCGGTTTATGTAACTTGTGTGTATGAACTATGAAGTGACACCCAAATTGGTATTCCGCTGCGTTGTAATTTTGGGGGTGTCACAGAATGGTATCAGAGCATTAGTTATAGAGAATTAGGTC
Organism: Artemisia annua; assembly: GCA_014162995.1. Lineage (NCBI taxonomy): Eukaryota > Viridiplantae > Streptophyta > Magnoliopsida > Asterales > Asteraceae > Artemisia > Artemisia annua. The sequence goes on from LBNU01007883.1 coordinate 113,606, forward strand.
GTTTTCAAAACCTAAACTATAACTTATTTTTGAAAATTTTTAAGTCTTTCACCATTGTTCGATATCCGCGCGCGCTTGCTCCCAGGTAACTTATATGCTCTATTTTGTATCCATACTTCTACTAGATGAATAATGAGTATATCCCCTAATCATGATTTCGCTCTCTCACGCCTATCTCATGATGTCATACTATTTACTTAATATCGGTCGGTTATATATACGTTGACCACTCCGATTATCGCATACTTCGTGTTTTCCTATTTTCTCCCTCGAACGTCGATACTAGTATTGTATAAGGATACCCGTACATATATGTGTTACTCTCTTCTAAAATTCTTACACATGTGTGTAGTACTATGATATGTATTAACGAGTTCGTTTACTTTAACCTTTTATGAACGATGCGGTGATCTCTGAAACATTTTTGCTACTTTACTTTGTTTCTTTTTGGTGATATTGACATTCGGTGTACTTTGTCAATTCCACTAGTTATTTTATTGTTCAACTCTGAGTGTGAACATTCTTCTTATGCCTTTAAATCACGTATGTTGTTTTCGTTATTCATTGTTTTGAAATCTTCCAATTGATGGGAGTACGACCTTAACTTGTCATCTCGGATCATGCCATCCTTTGGCACTTACCTTTGAGAATGCGATTGACAGATGTCATATTTTTATTCTCGTTACTTCTCATGATTTTGATGAATCATGTCGTTAATTAGGCATCCTTTTATTTATTGTAGCACTTGATCTTGTTGTGTATTTTTTTTATGACGGACATACTTAGGTAGGATGATTTATAATCGTCTTATTGAAATGAATTGGGACGCTTCTTCATTTGAATAAGGAAATTATAAATGACCGAACCATAAATTCATAAATCTTCACTTACATGGATTGGGACGCCTCTTTATGTAAGTGACGAGTTATGAATGAGTGGGCTTATGTGTATCTGCCATAGCGTGCGTACGAATCATTCTTTGGGCTATGAACTCCTCTCGACTCGTAATTTGTTATGTGGATTTTTCCGATTTTGTATCGACCGCCGCGAGCTTGATAAGCTAATAGTAATGTACTATTATCCGCTTCCACGAATTAGCGACTTCATAAATTCCTTGTCTCCTATTGTCTTATCGCCAACACTTTTATTCTATCCTTTCCTTTAAGGACCCTCACGACATTAAATTCGTTCCCTCATACCATTGCTTACATATTAGGTGATTTCTATCACTTATTCTATCTTCATTGCTATCTTGTTACTTTGTCAAAATCCCGAGCACAAAATGCATTAAGCACCTACATGGGCTTCTATAAAAATTTTATGAATCTTTATGAAAATTTTACAAATATTTCACAAGTGTTTAAATTACCAAAATGACCTTCTTAAGTTAAAGAGTCGGTTCTAACCACCCTCTTTTGTAAAACCATAACTAATATTTAAAATGACACCATGCCCTATCTTTCAAATTACATGTTTTATACATCATATTTTAATCACGTCTTAAGGATATAACTGATTTAAACTTCGTTTCAACTAATGATTCCTAAAGATTTGAAAATAGACCTTCTACAATCACAACCATAAACCCGAGTTTCAACATAGTTTTTATACGTGCATCCATCCCAGAAATCTTTAAATGACCAAAAATGATTCTTGAACCTATTTTATCTCTATTATGAACACCATTTTTATCAAGAAAGAATAGTTTAAAATTCTCCTTAGACGACGAGAATCGAATCACGTCGTTAGTTATTCTGGACTTCATTCCTTACGAGTATCCTTATCTTTTCTCAAGTGAACTGTCAGGAGATAAAGCGAGTTAAGCTCCGGGACGGAGCTCTCTTAAGGGGTACGTGCTGTGACATTTCAAAATTTTCATGTCATTAATTTTAGTATTTTATTAATTAACTATTCTATTTTTTTTATTTAATTAACTTCCTCGGAAGTTATCCGCGTTTCGTCATAACACGTTCAATTAATTCAACCGCGACTAGACTACGTCCATTCTACACTTTTTATGCATCATTGTTTCCTTACAATCCTATTTTAAAAGTCACTTTTCAATTTTTCCATTTTTACGTAAACCTTGCACCGTTACGTTTTACCCGATTTAAATTTACGTTTTAAGGTTTTGACAAAGTGAACCAACCCTAGACTATGATAATTTACATATTTTTATGAATTTTTAAAATATTTCATGTTTACAAAAGAGTTTTATACTTTTCGTGTCATTTTTATAGCTTACGTCACTTTTATCAAGAACCGGTGTCACCAAACGTGTTTTCGACTCATGGTTTCATTTTTAACAACGTTTAAACACTCCGATAAACCCAAGGCTCTCATGAAATATTAAAATTTACTATTTTAACACTCCATAAAAATTTCATATTATTTTTATAACACTTTTCTAAAATTCACGTTTTCAGGTCACCCGGTTCTGCGTAATTCGCGTTTTTAAGACCGTACACTTAAGTTAAACCCCACAAACACACTAATACACCCAATATTAATCAAATATGAATAAAATCTGATCTTTGGCTTGCCTTGGGACCACAAAACCGGATCACCCCCTCCCATCTTTAATATCTTTTCATTTTCAAGAAATAAAACTCATATTTCACCTAGTTTGTATCACCAAAACATAATTCACTCATTTTGTTCTCTCCTCTCTTAATACCAACGACCCAAAACAGTCCATAAACACCCATTTCATCTAAATTTCATTAGATTCTTGATCATAGATTGATGATCTTGTAGTTCTAGTTTTGTTCCTTGGTTTATTTCACTCAAATCATCATCAAAACTCATCAAATCTTAGGTTTTCTTGAAGTCTTCCTCAAGATTATTTTAGAGCCATCTCCACAGCCCTCAAGCTTGATTTGAAGAGTAGAAGAGAAGGTCCAAGCTTGTGGTGGTGTCTCTTGGTCGTTTTTAATCAAGCCCTAAAAAGGTTGTTGGTGATTTTTCACTTCTTGTAAGTCAATCTTATCATATCCTTTGGATTTCTTCACATGCAATGGGTTTTTGTTATTCAATTAAATATGGGTTTTACCTCAGTGGGTAAACCTTATTTATGATAATCATGTTATACTTGATTCATTAGGACCATAGGTTAAGGGTGAGTGTGTTTGGGATAAGTTATGTTTAGGATAGATTGGATTTGTGATGCAGAAATTTTAGAGCTGCATTGTTGGAATGAAAAGACCTTGATACACTGGGTTATAAAATTTGTAAAAATTATACATACCTAGGTATATGTCTCAGGGTCATGTGTCAAAAAGGCTCACCATTAGAAGTGTTAGGATGATTAAAATATGATTTTTATGGTAAAAAGGGTCAGATTCTGTATGCTGTTGGCACTCGGGGCAAAACTCAAGTTTTATGACATAACTTTTTGAAAAATAAACATGTAACCTGTACTAGACAAATAGAGCTATCACCTCCAATTGGCCTCACCTTTATAGGACCTGTAGATTTTAAATGACGGCCGATACGGTAAGCCATAAAATTCAGTCACACTTTTCTTTAGGACAGGTCTGTAAAGAAAATTTATAAAAAGTAGTTATACCTGCAAATTTTTGAGTAAACTTATTTTTACAGTACACTAGGGACTTAGGGGAAACTAGGGATATAAAGAACTTAAAAATTCGACTTACGGTTTGCAAGTAGCGATTTTTACAAGTCGGGAAAAGTTTTAAGCCACAAGTAAAGCTAAGGAAATGTGATGGGTAAACAACTCGGGAACTTACTATTTTTGGAAACCATAACCATATGACTTAGGAAAACCCTTAGTATATTTCCTTGGCTGTATGAATCAAGTATAATAATGTGCATTCACTTTCTTATTCAATTAGCATTCACTTAGACACGTTTCTTGTTATAGGTCATTTCTAGTTTCGCTTTGGTCCTCCGGTTGTTGTTATTCGTGCTCTTCCACTCCACTACTTAAGGTGAGTTCATAGCCTCGCATTTACTCTTTTAAATGTTTTATAAACCTCGCGAGGGGGATACATGCTAGTTTTACAAACTGAATACAAGTACTTTTTGGTATGCTTGACCCGATTACATGATTATAGACATTGAGTACCCTGCCAACAAGTCCCTAATTTCATGAACCGTTAATTACGTGAATAAACGCTAATATTATAGATATGCATATTTGGCCAGGCAGGCCTGTTCGGGTGAGTAGCGCTCACTTGGAGCCTTTATTACCGAAGACATATTATATTGAGAATTGAGGTAAATGGCAATTGAATACCTTATGAGGGGCATTTAAACTTGGCCAAGGTTCGGTGTCATGAGCTCAATGCTATAAATCTTATTTCCCGACTTGTATTTGTTACATGTCAACTTAATTATGGGCGTATAACAACGTAGCCCAACTTCTTTTAAACTGAATTATCTTGTATTCAACTGATTATTTATTAAACTCTATGAATTCACTCAACTTTATGTTGACTTTTTAGCATGTATTTTCTCAGGCATTATTTTGCTAGCTGAGCATTGGGAGCAATCGGAGTCGCGTGGATATCAAATATTGAAGGACTTGTTTTCTACACATTCGATAACTTTTTATCTTTATAATATACATATGAGTCATGTTTTAACTATTGTAACTTAAGTTTTGAATAAAAATTGTTGGGACCTTTGTACTCTGATTTATCAAATCGAATGTGACATTTTATTAAACGTCTCTTTTGAGGTCGGTTTATGTAACTTGTGTGTATGAACTATGAAGTGACACCCAAATTGGTATTCCGTTGCGTTGTAATTTTGGGGGTGTCACAGATCACTTTTGAAGGAATTCATTTAAGTTAATGGTCACATAAATGAGATTGAACAATGTTAAGAAAGAATAGAAAAATCAATGCAAAGAGGTGAGTAATTGTGTAAAATAGTCCACTATTTTTAGGCAACAAATTTAGGCTCCCAACGTTTGGATGGTACCACGATACCCTTAATTATTTATAGGTCCATAAATAAAGGTATCGTCTGACGTGACAAGACGCTCTCTTTCTTGTCCTTTAGTGGTGAAGTTAAAATTTGGTGTAGGTTGTTGTTTTTTTTCGGAGAAAGACCATATTTTGAATTTTTATTTTGCATAAACATTTTTCAAAAATTAAAAACAATTTGTCTAATATTTTGTGTAAAATGTTTTGTCACATTTGTATGAAAAAAAAAATACTTCTTTGATCATCCATCAAGTTTGATATTCATTGTTCACACATTTAGTGATTTGAGTCAAAATGAAGATTTACGAATAAAAGCTTGTTTACGTTAACTTTTACGTAAAATGTTTTTATGTTTTGTTATTATCAAAATGTAGAGAATACGAAAAATATAAATAACATTTTTAGAGGTTGTTTGTATTAATAAGACGAATAAATAATTTTATTGTAAATAGTAATAATATTATCTACATTGGAATTTAAATGGGAAGATGTATCTGTATCCATATTCCAGCTCACATCACCAAAATCCTGAGAAGCTAAGACATTAATAGGTGTGAATTGTGTGTATACCTGTTGAGCTTAAGACATTTGGTGTAAGTAACAATATTGGGGTATTAGTTTTTGTTGAACATGTGCAAGCTATAAAAGTTGAGTCTGTCCCATTCCACTTATGTCCATTAATGTAGAGATTATATGAGGAAACCCTAACGGATTTTAAGCCCACAAACGAGCTTGACCCGACTAACATAATACTGTCTAGTACTATGCCACTAACACGATATACCATATATTAAGGATCATTGCAATGTTCTACAATATTTTGTACTATATTAAGGATTTGTGACACCATAACTGATGAATTGGAAAGGTTTTGAAATTGTTTAGATTGTGATATAATCTAGAAAGGATCACTAACTCCCGATTACAACAAATCAGATTTTTGTAATAAATTGTTATTAAAATATCTCACAACCTTAAGAAGCAAGTGGAAGCATTGGTAGCTAGGATTCATTGAATCACAAACTCAATATCTTCTATTGCAAAGCTACGAGAATGGTAACAAAATCAAATAAAAAGACAAGTATTCGTGAGAATGATAAAAAAAAAATAATAAATAAATAAATAAATAAAACTTTTTAAGAAATTCTGAAATTTTACCCAAAAATAGTTAAAAGATGTTGGTGTATAAAAATGTTGTAAAAATAGTTTTTCTAATTTTGGGTTTAAGAGAGTCAATTAGTTTATCTTGTTTGAGAGTATCAATTACTCGTACTTAATTAACACTTCGATCAAGCTCATGTTGTAAATCTTAGTCAAGCTTCAAGCTTGACACTATTCAAATCAATTACACGTGAATACATACTTGTTACAATTTGTGTGTGTTTATGCTCATCCAATGTTTAGGTCTAAACATACGAAGCTTACTGTAATTTCAGGTATTATTCATTTGTATTACGTTTTAAAGATAACTGTTACGAGTAATATTTAAAAAAAAAAGTTACTAATTTTTAGTGTAATATTTACAAACAATATAAATATGGTTGGTAACTCTACAAAAGGATCACTGGTAAAAGTGACGGGAAATTTTCCCTCGAAAACAATTGTTGAAAAGTTTAAATATCAATTTTTTTTGTTGGCAAGCACGTTGGTAATTACTAACTAGGTAAAAAATAATAATAATAAAAAAAAAATAAAATAAAAAAAAAATAAATAAAAAAAATCATAATCATTGGTAAAAGTTGTTGGCAATTTTTTACCCACGACTAGCTACCCGCCAGCCCACTTGCTAGCTCCGCCACTGAACAAGTGGTAAAATAACTCTGGCTCGTCAATCGTAACTTCTTTTTTTAATATCTAGCTAGTGGGGCTAAAGTGCTAAAAAATAAACAAGCAATTATAATACCCTGGCAAGTTTTCCAATAAGCAACTTGGATACCAGAATAAATGAAATAGCAAGCCAATTCAGGATTGCACAATACCATATATCATTACAAGTGTTAGATCAAGCAAAGTTATGCAAAACCACATTAAGATTGCCCAATATCCATAAGCAATACATTGACCATGATACCCAAACCACATACTACGTACAATATATCAGACCGGTTGCTTACCACCATACATTTTCTGCAACATATTACTAAACAAAACATTTGCATCACTACACCCTGTGTCTTGAGTTAATTTAGCGACCCTGAAAGATGGTAACTTTCAACACATGTTTAACCTCATTGATCAGCTCAAACACACAAGCGTCACCAACAACCAGACGATTCTCATCACGAAATTTCTTCAAATTATCACCATACATTCTACCATAACCATACTTATTGTAAGCCTTGCATTTAATTGGACCCCATTTTCTCCCATTTGCCATCTCAAGAACACAGTTAACACACTCCTCATTGCTACTCATAAATCTTCTCAAGAACCACATCGGTACATGCTGACAAGTTACAAATAGAAGAAAAAATATATAAGATGATCTATAAAAATTTAGTTAGAATCAAAATAAAAAATATTTGTAATTCATTACCAGGTTCATAGTTCGATTGTACGAATCTTTGATTGTAATTTTGTAATGTGGGTAGTCTGATTTGAAAGATTTTGCTGCTTCAACTGCACCATTTCTCGACCATTTCCCCCCCTCCTCTTGTGACAATATATCAGTTTCAACTAATAAAAAAAAGGTACTACTAGTTTAAAAAGATTTCAAAGCTAAAGGGCTTTAGTTAGATTATTGCAATATACTCACTAGTTTAGGTTCAGTTATCATAAAACGAAGAATCTTGCCTTTAATTTCTTGAAAAGTGAAGGGAGCCACAACATGGTCATCACGACTCAACGATTGATCGATTTCTTTCACGGTTTTGCGAGGCTTTATGCTAATGAGACTCCCTTTCTTCTTCTTGATCACATGAACGTGAAACAATTTGCCTTTCACATGACTAAACACACAAGTGTCACCAACTTTCACCTTATTATCTTTTATGAACTCAGACCATCTTTCTACCAGGTTTGGCACTCGAGCTCGCCCATGACCCCAGTTCCTTACCCCCACTTCCCATTCTCCCTCGCTGTTCTTCAAACGCACCCAGTCGCGAGTATAGATCCCGGTCACTTTAGCAAAACCCCTTGTCAATGCCTATTATAATATGTCATTAGCATTTGACATTTCACGTGTATAAGAAAATATAATACTTGACATGCAATTTAGAGAATACTATACGTACCATATACTGTTCATATATTTCATTTTAGACATACAAACTAACAAACTCACATGATACTATACTGTACATGAAAATATATATATCACACACTTGCGGTTGGGACTTGAACTAGCTGGATACGTAAAGTAAAGAATACTATACTCACCATATAAGTTAAGTAAGATTGTCCGACAACTTTTTCCAGTCGCCAATGTCCCTTTTTTCTCGAATCATCGTCACTGATTTCTTCTTTTTCAACAACCCTTTTCTTCTTTACACTTTCCTGATCAAAGCTATGGCCGACGGTCGGAACAACTTTATGACGTTTACTCGAACCGCTAGTTTGATTTTTAATCAGACATCCGTTTGGTTCATAGAAAAACACTTTAAAGGTTAGTAGTTTTTTAGACGGCACAAGCCAAAAGACAAGAAAGTCGCCATTGTGAAGACGGTTTTCTTTCATGAATTTGAGCCATCCTTTGGTGAAGTAATATATTTCTTTCTTCTTTGAGTACATGCATTTGACTCTCCATTTGACATCAGATTTTGTTTTAAGGATTATGGTTTGTTTCATGTGTTTGCATTTTTCCAGATACTTGTTGGCAAAAGCAGTAGGCAATGGCTGCAAAAGCCAAAATATGTAGAGTATATATTAAAATTTTTTGTGTATGTCGCATGCACGATCGATCATAACAAACATAAAAAAAATGTGTAAGAGAAGGAATAAGTAGCTGGACTCACAAAGTAGTCTTTCGAGTCTCTAAGCAATATCTTGAAGAAGGAAGCTCTATCTCCTTTGTTAAAGTTCATTTTTAATCACTAAAGATTGTGATTTTAGACTTCAATGAAACAACTACTAGTACTATAACTAGTGTATATTTGTATACAAGGAACTCCTCTTGACTCTTGTAAGCATACGTTAGGCGATGTTTTAAACGTGATTTCTTTGAAAGAGATATATTATGCCTAGATATGAACATAAGTAATGTAAAATGGTAAATAGGCAAAGAAAAAGGATTTATATATGCAACATTTTATTACCTAATAAACATCAATATACGAGCTCGTATATTATTTTCTACATTAATTAGTTGTTCCTAGTTTGAGCTAGTTTATGTAGAAGCTTTGGAATAATATTTCAATGCGGTGTTGCAAAACACGCGAAAATTGATGACTGGTAAATAACTGCGAGCAAAACTTTATTAATTACTGTTTTGCGCCGAGCATTTATTAGTGGTGAGCGTTATGCGTTGTAATTTTTAATGCTCGTTTGTTAAGCATCAAGTAGCTTTACATATTTTTCGGAAAGGAATTGATTTACACACTTTGTATTTTGATTGGGACACTCCAAGTACCGCATCAAACAGTTGTACCATATTTACATCCTGCTTTAATAACTTGTATTGTGACTTGTGAGTGTGCAAATAAAAAAGATGAATGTGCAAATCACCTCCCTTTTCGGAATTCTCATTTCTCAACACTCCATGAAATAGCATTTAGGAGCGTTAAGCATTTAAAACCTGTTTTATTCATTATGATTTGCAGCTAATGCTATTATTATTTTAGTTAAACAGACCCTAATATATCCAAATATGAACATCTAATGAACAGTTCAAACAAAACGGAACTGGAAAAATAATGGGCTCACGTCGCGCAATCCAATCAGCCTAAAAGAAAATATTTGCAAACCACCCCCTCGAACTATGTGGCACGCTACGAAAATTACCCGATACTTTTAGCTAATTACAATTTGTAATATATAAAAAACTTTATTTATCGAATATCTAACAGATATTTAACAATTTCTTTATAAAAAAATACCAGTGAAAATGTTTTTAAATTCCAAGTAAAATGCACCCGATATTATGATACTTTTGACTAAAGTACGATTTTATTTAAAAAAAAAAAAAAAAAAAAAAAAAACTGTTGAAGTTTAGCCGTAAGCAGTAGTTATGAGAAGTAACATTTTTTCTGTAAAAACGTTTAGTAACATAGCTTCTGCTACTATTTTTGCAAAACACACTCTAATATATACAAATATGAACATCTAATGAACAGTTCAAACAAAACGGAATGGGACCGGAAAAATAACCGGTCCATGTGGCGCAATCTAATTGGTCTAAAAGAAAATATTTAGAAACTACCCCCCTTAAACTATGTGACACGTTACAAAAATTATCCGATACTTTTAGCTAATTGCGGTTATTTTTATATAAGAAAGTTTATTTAAACATCTAACAGGTATTTAGCAATTTCTTTATAAAGAAATACTGATGAAAAGGTTTTTAAATGCCAAATAAAATGCGCCCGATATTAGAATACTTTTTACTAACGTGCGATTTTATTAAAAAAAATGTTAAGAGTTTAGTGTATGTTATTACAACCTAACACTGTCACACCCTGAATTTACCTGTTATGGCAGCGAAATTGAATACCTGGGTGTAACAATCATGGCATCTCATACAAGGTTATATTGAACGACCTAATGTGTCGTTTTGAAAATACATCGTTTGATCATTAAAACATTCAGAGTTAACAAAATAGGTCACAAAATAATGTTGCAAGTTCATGAAAACTAGTTCAACATGATCAAACGTTACATAAGTGTATGAAAATAAAAAGGTGAGACGCGTCGACTCCGCGACTCCATGTAGGTCCAAAATGCATGCCAACATGAGATGTTTTAATTACCTGAAAATACATTGCTAAAACGGTCAACAATAATGTTGGTGAGAAATCATAGGTTTATAAAATGAATGTGGTACGATAACCATAAGTATAAGTGAGTGACGAACTGTCACATAATTAATAAAAGTGTACATTATCTCTTAAGCTCATGACCCCGAAGCTAGA